>APFE030783928.1:0-14684 GCA_000404065.3 Pinus taeda | reverse complement strand
TATTTACACTTTGAATTATTTTTGCATATCAGTTCCATAAAATAATGAGCATGAACAAGAAAAACAGACAGTCACATCAAAGAACACCAGATATAAGGTGGAAACCCAATGTGGGTGAAAACCACCTGCTGCAATATGTCTCTATCTTCTTTTCAAATTAGAAACTCCTTTTACAATGGTCTTGTACTGGTGTAGTCCTTTACCAGTACGCAGGCTGCAACCTACAGAGAGCTACAACTCTCTCTCGTTTTCTAGTCTCTCCTGGAAGGGAGATACAACCCCCTACTTCTTTTCTTTCAAGGACCACTTTTCATAAATTTTCAAACTGGATCCATAAACATAAAATGATCATCAAGTACTAGTAAGTCACCCAAATAACCAGATCCACAATAACATTAAACTAAACCCAGAACACCTTATCAACAAAAAAAAATCAGTCAACAAAAGATCTTAAGACAGATATGCAATTTCCTTTTCTCTAGCCTGCGTCGCCACACACTTCACCTTCTGTGGTGTCGCGCACCTCCGCAGCTACACCTTCTGTGGCACTGCGCACCTCCGCAGCTGCGCCTTCTGTGGCGCTGCGCACCTCCGCAGCTGCGCCTTCTGTGGTTCCTCTACACTACGCCTTCGGTGGCGCCTTTGTGGCGTCTCCTGTGGCGCCTCCGCACTGCGCCTTCTGTGGCACCTCTGTGGAGTCTCCGTACTGCGCCTTCTGTGGCGCCTCTATGGCGTCTCCGTGCTATGACTTCTGTGGCGCCTTCGCACAGCGCCTTCTGTGGCGCCTCCGCACTGCGCCTTCTATGGTGCCTTTGTGGCGTCTTCCGCACTGCGCCTTCTGTGGCGCCTTCCGCACTGCGCCTTCTGTGGCGCCTTCGCACTACGCCTTCTATGGCACCTCTGCACTGCGCCTTCTGTGGCACCTCTGTGGCATCTCTGCACTACGCCTTCTGTGGCGCCTCTGTGGCGTCTCCGCACTGCGCCTTCTGTGGCACCTCTGTGGCGTCTCCGCACTGCGCCTTCTGTGGCGTCTCCGCATTGCACCTTCTGTGGCGCCTCCGCACTTCCACAGCTGCAGCGCTCGAGAGATCACCCTTCACAGATTCGCTTTCCACTTCACTCTCATATAGATCGATCTTTTGAAACAATAACCCAATATTTAAGATCTTAAGATATTCATCCCAAAAGCATACCCAAGCCAAATGATCTCCTTTGCTTTATATAGGCAAGCTCTTCCTCAAATCATGGACCAATACCACGGGCCAAAACCATAATAACACAATACCGTCGGCTAAATACCAAGGGTTAATCATAAGGAACCCCACGTGTGCGCACTTTACTGCCTTGAAGTGTGTGCACTGGGGGTACGCACCTCATGAATGGGTAACCTGCGTGTCTAGACGCAGTCCCTGCACGGCGTACCTGCGGGTACGCATCTTCTGAACTATTCTCCTGCGTACTTCTTAATTCTCATCATATTGAGAGCCATGTCATGGGTGTTTCCATCAAGTACAACATCTGTAACATATAACCATACCAGAAACATAATTCCAACAATCATAAGCCTGCTTACCATGTTCATAGGGGACTAGTTTAACTAAAATTACCAATATTGCATACCAAAACAGGGTAATGGCTTATTATGATAAGACAAGGGGTTTCATCACGAGCCAGCTTGTTTAGTTAAATTACAACCAGTGAATGGCATTGTCAACAGCTGACCAACAAACTAGGGAAATGGATTTTTATCTTATAAAATAAAGGAAAAAGAAAATGAAATACAAAAAATATGGAAACATGTCTTTTGGATTCATTCTTTTAAATTATACTCTGAAATGGATGGAACAATGAATAATTAAATGGTTAAAAGGTAACCCTGTTGAGACTATGGACGTTTGCTGGGAGCAATGGCTCTACCTGTGACAAAGGAGTCATTATACAAGCTAGGTGAGAGAAGTCTTTTGTTTTATCATTATCAACCAAGTAAGGTTTACTTAAAACTTAGGATGTATTTAATTTTGAGATGAGAAAGAAATAGCAAATATAGTTTTCATTACATTCAGAATTGATAATTACCTAGTTATATTAGATTTTCCCTATCTATTAAGGTTTTCGGATTAACAAGTTAAAGTATTATATTATTTTCTTAGAGATAATTGTTTCTCCTAGTGAATCACCAATTGTTGTGTTGTACAACAACCTCCCATTTCATAAAAATTTTTATACAAAATCTTAATATGAAATGGGTCCCTCAAAAAATAAACTTATTTAATGTGTGAATAAAATGGTATGTACCTCATCATAAAAAAAAAATCCTTGTTAAAATCCCTGATGTGAATAAATCATTTTATACAACCTTTTAAATTAGAAATAAAGTGTTCCTTTATAATATTAAAAAAATCATTCTATATTGCGATAAAGCGATTAGAGATCGCATATCGCAATATTAAAAGAAACACACAAAAACAACATCACCCAATCCTCCGATCTGAAAAGGTAATTGCTATCGAAAAATCGGTGAAAACACATGCCAACGCACAATAAAGCGAACCCCTCAATTCCTTCGATGTGATAAAGCAAATCAACAATCGGCGACTCGACCATGTCAATAATAAAGGGACATATGACCAAAGCCTAATCAATTCCTCTGATGCGATAAAGTTAAATCGCAATCGATGATCGACACTCAGCAGAGTCACATGAAAAATATAAGAAAGACCATGTCAAATCCCGACTGCGATCTATTAATTGGGCGCACATCTCAAAAAGCAAAAATAGATTAAGAAAGTTTGCATGCATTATATTGTATCACCTTTCGGTGATCGGAGATATTTAAAGCAACTCTTGAAAGCCTTCCTTTTGACACTCTTGATCGCTGATCAACAATTTATCGCTGACCGTCGATAAATAAAATCTAAGGCACGCTCGAAACAATCATTCGGCATATGGGTGACGTGATGGGAATTTAAGATGATATTCACCACGATTAACAGTTTAAACGGCTATTCAATATTGTATTTAAGGATGAATTTTTCAAAGGATTTCATTCATGGTAATGCTTAACTATATTGTATTTTATTCCAATCGACGTAATTCTATTCATTATCATACTGGCTTGCAGCAACATTTTCTCTGTATCACTGCTTGCGCAGAATTCTTTCGAAACCAGAGAACTAGAGAAAATGGGTAAGAAATCAAAGAAGTTCGCAGCAGCAGCTCCTACAGCAGCAACTCATCTAGTCAAATATCTCAAACCAAGCAAGAAAGGATTAATCTTAGATACTACATGCCTTGGTCTAGGAAACATGAGTTGGGAGAGCATTTACAATCTAATAGAAGCCAAGGATCCTGAGGAATTATCAGAGGAAGCCACAACCAATTCTACTAACAAATTGGAAGGAACTCTTAAAGAATTGGCTTGTTCCTATCTACATAGAATAGCATTGTGAGCTAAAATCCTGCCATATATTGATGTAGTAAGATGGGTGGTGGAAAAAATTCTAGTCTCGGACATAACCTTTTGCACAGCTGATGGGAGTATATTTGGTTCATTTCAGCCTGAGGATCTCATGAAAATGTACCATTTACCTCGACATGAGAAGCGATACAACAAGGTGTTCTTGGAGGCATTTTCAAAGGAGAACGATTCAAAGTCAACCTCGATAAAGCAATGGAGACATTTCCCCAAAAAACATAAGCACGAGTCATCGAGTAAGTACTCTGTTGACTCTTTGGCTTCCCCTTATTGTTATGTCGGGGCTATGATGTGTAGGATGTGGGGAATACGTGATTTGGCTAAATTCACCATAGAAATGGTTCCCCTAATGGAAGCTGCAATCAATGGTTATGTGATGGATTGGGATAATATCTTGTCTGATAAACTAGCCACAACAATTTAAGAGTACAGGACAAATGCACATAAAACTTCCCAGATTATTCCCCTGTTCTATTATAGTGCTTATATAATGGATACCATTTTCTTTAATTCTAAATATCCAATACTTGGGTGGAAATGGACTCCTCAAGACCTGAATCCAATCCATATTTACCACCAACAGTTATAGAAGGCGAATTACAAAAATCATTGTATAAAATTTGCAATGGTTTTATTCTCCCTGTATATTATTCTATTTTTAATAAACTTGCTCCAAGGATATCCCCAGAAGAAGAAGTTGATTTAACAGCGGTAGGCAGTTGGTTCAAGGAAGAGAAATTTACTTACTTAAGGCTTTTTGGTAGCCTTACTAAACCCCATGTTCTTCCCTTTTATGTTCCTGATAAGTTGTTAGCTCAGGAGTTGGCCTACCAAATAAAAATAGAAGGAACATCCAGAACCCTTAAGGATTCAAAGAAGCACATTTGGCCAAACTTCCCTTTACGGTGTGGCATTTTCACTCTGCATGACTATAAGCATGAAGAGAAGGAGACGGAAAATATGCTAATGTTGAATCTGGCCACAATTCCTAACAGGCCATATGATCCAAGACATGTTTCTTATAATGTCATGTCTCAAGCCAAACTTGCTAAGTTTGATCATAAAGCCAATGAATTCGATGATCTATTTTCCTCAGCTGAATCATTATTTCGGGTTAAAGCATTGGCTAGGATGAGGTATCAAGATGAAGGACTAGAAACGTTTAATATGATTAGAGACCAGAGGTTGCAAACTCTGCCTCTAGACCTATTAGCCACAACCTCGACAATCCAGTCAAGTGAAACTGAACAGAAAATTGTTGACAAATCTCCTGCAGTAGAAGAAGTTCCTGAGAAAGGAAAAACACCAGAGCAGGAGCAAGAAAAAGAAAAGGGCGGTGAACTTATTGATTAAGATGTTCACATTGATCCCAAACTACTCAAAGAATGGAAATAGTTTGACTCAATTATTAGAAATACTGAGAGCTTGCAGGGATCTAGTACACCTAAAGTAACAATTGGACAAAAGAAAACAACTAATACAGTTCCAACTGAAGGAACTAGTGGCCCATCCATGACCGAGACAGATGTTGAAATGATACTAGAGAACCCTTCTGATGAAATTTTTCTACGTGTAGAAGAAATACCACCCTTAGATGTCTTCTACAACCCTAAGCATAGGGCTATAATAAAAAGACAAAGGAAAAAGAGAAAACTTGATCAATCTTCTCTTTTACCTACATAGATGGAGATAACTAATGTGGTATGGAGAGAGGAAGTCAACCCTTCTAAAGATCTTACTAAACTCTCTCAGTACGCTGAGGCATATACAATAACTACTATGGACAAGGCATCAGAAGTTAGCAATTTGCTAAAAGAAAAGGATCAAGCAATCATCTCACTGGAGATATAGGTACAGGAAAGACAACAGAGAATAGAGCAGTTAGAGCAGTAGTTAGCAGCACAGAAGCAATCAAACGAGCAATTAAATGAGGAATTTCTCAAAGAGAAAAAAATGATAGACCAACATGCAGTTCAAAAGAAAAAAGCATTGTCTCAAGCATTGAAGAAGCTAAAGATAATGAATGAACAGTTGAGAAAACCGAAAGATGAACATATTACTCAACTATCATTACAATTAGAAAGGTTCAAGGAATTTTCTAAGGTAGAGGAATTCAAATAAGAGGCTCTCCAAATAACTAAAGCATTATCTACTCAATTGAACTTGCTATGTAATAATATTTCTCTTGTTCCTTCCTTCTGTGAGATTTCCTCATCTATGATTGATAAGTCAGTTGACGATAGACAAAATTTGGAGCAGGCAGATGAAATACTAGCAAAGTTTCTTTCCTGGCAAAATATCAAGCAAGGACAAGCTGCAAATCTTCCTCAAATTATGGAATCACACAAGGAAATCTTGTTCCTTGAGTGGAAAACTCAACTGATGAAGGTAGAAATGGAAACATTGAGATGTAGATCAGTGGCTGGTAATTTAGTGGAATTTATTAATAATACTATTTATTTGTTAAATTTAATTTCAAAATGTACCCCAGGGAAATTACCATCAGTAAAAGCATTGGAGTAGACATGGAAGCAGGAGCTGGAAAAGTGGTAGAGATTAATCACAGGCATCCAAACACTAACATGACAAACCTTTTGGTTCTTCCTTGTGAAACCATATAGTTAAAGGACAACAACCAAATGCCTGACCGATGCAATCGGTTACATGTTTCTTGAAATTACTGATGCCACCTATACTGCCCAACTGCATTTACATATGAGTCATCCTCCAAAGCTGCAGTCGATGCTTTCCATATGCCAGCTCAAGCCAAAAGATAGTCAGCCGAAACAATGAACCATCCTTACCAACTGCAAGCATATCTATTTCGGGGATATTTTCATGTATTTGTGATTCAGTTACACCAGCTCACAGCATTTTTATTTCATAGTTAGTTATTTTAGATAGTATTTATAGACCCTTTCATGTTTTTAGAAGGGGTCCTAAAATTTTGTATGAAGAATTGGATTGGAAGTTGCACTATTGTGCTTCCAATATATATTTTTATGAAATTGGACCTGAATTCTGAGCTTTTAATGAAGAGTAGTTTTGTCTGATATGCACTACTGCTTCCTATAAGAGTATTTCTAAGTTAGAGAGCAGGATCCAAATGCAAATTCATGTCGGAAGGATTCAAACTCATATGGTACTATTATCTATGTTTTGCTTCATTCTTTTATGTGGACTAGCATTCATTTATTTTTGCTATTATTGATGTATGTATAAGCTCTTACAACAATCTCTTATATTTATCACTATTGAATGTCCAAGAATTGTTATTTTTCATCTATATATGCGTCAATGATATATAAATATCAATGCAATAATGTTTTAATTATTAGTTTGTTCAAATATTTGAGCAAAGTAATTGTCATATGAATGAATATTTTTTTTTAAAAGTAAAGTCATCTACATGCTTACTTTTCAATAAGAACCATTAAGAGTTTCACTAAAAGAAAGATTTCCCGGGATAGATTAGTTAATTACATTATTGCATTTTAGAACAAATATTTCAGCATTTTCCATTAGATATAAGTAAATTAGACACTTATCCATCCCATTCATAAATCATTGGGAAACTGGTCCCATTATAGTTGGATCCACCACATCAAATGGAAAAGGAGTTGCTTTTAAGGTTAGGACCGAGTGATTTTCCCTGATGTTGATGCAACGATTTTCGAGGCATCAACAAGAGGATAACATATGCTTGTCTTTTATGCTCATCCTTCAGACGATCCCTTCAAAGTATTTTTAATGAACCCTAAGAAGGAGTGGTTGGTATTGTTATGCTTAACGAGTTCTGTATTTTTTAATTTTAAAGAGTTCGGTGAAGGAGTAAATCGATGTCATTTTCATGTTTAAAGAGTTTTAAAAGACACAAAAAGGAAACTCATCTAGTTATTTTACCGTAACATTTTAATGAGCCTGGAGAAAGAAAATCTCGGTGTTTTTCAGTTTTTAGGGAGCCAAAAGAAAAACATAAGTAAACTCCTTAGTGTTATTTTTCGTAAATTTAGTCCCTCAAGCCCAAAAAAGGATAAAATAATGCGGGAGAGAACTCCATTGACCATGATTAGTGAACGCATACCTTTTTTGTAAATAGTCTGATTCTTTCTGTAAAAGGGGTAATTTATACGGAATGGGCGGTTGTTCATTTATTTTACGAGTTCGAACAATCAAGTACTCAATGATCTTTTCATTTTTAAGGAGTTTGAAAAGGGCTTCAAGAGAAATCCATATTTTCTATTTTTCACAAGTTTTAATGAGTTTAAAAAAGTGATAAAATGTACTCAGTACCAAAATGATATGTTTTCGTAATTAACCTATAACCTACACATTTAAACTCGAAATAATTATCTCTGCTGAAAAAATAAAATGAAAACATTATAAAATTGGATTTTAAAAAGTCAATAGGCAAAAATTATTATTTAATTGGCCCTAAAAACTTATAAAAAAGCCAAATAGTAAAAAAAAAATCACCATTTGTGCTTTTATCCTTTTGAGAGTGATAGAAGTCATATTTTACCCCAAATTCTGACGCTGATTCCAGAAAAATCATTGGACGAGATTGCGAGCCGTCTCCTCAAGGAAAATAATATGTCTGAGCTATTCATTTTCATGTCATTTATTTAGCTTTTCACCATAGGGTTAGGTTTTTTTCGGGTTTTGAATTGATTTTCACCCTCAATGTGTGTAGGTCACCCTTATCAGGCCTACACACATCGACTTATTTTTAAACACTATGTGCGTAGTTTCTAGGAAACAAAACATGCACATGTGCATTGTTTGTTGAAGTTGGCCATGCTCAACACTAAGGGAAAGAAAATTGATATGGAAAACACTAATTTTTTTTTCTAAATCTCTCCATAATTCATTCTAATGATATTTAATGTTTAATTGCAAGCTTTTTAACTGCAAACATGGAATGGAGAGAATGCCAACACGAAGCACAAGATATAGTTTCTCTAAATGAACCAACAACCATATAGGTCTTGGAAAATTATGGCTTTTTCAAGTTTTTTACCATTCTGGGCATGAAGGCTCAATTGGACTTGCTAGAATAGATGGTAGGCAAGTGGAATGTTCATGAAGAATGTTTCATATTCGGAGATCACAAACTTGTCATCAATGTTGATGGAATTTACTTCCTAAGTGGACTTCCACGTTGTGGGGTGGAAATCGACATGTATGGTCATAGACGATGTAGGAAAACCAATGCTACCTATTTGATACAACATTGTACCAATGGAGTAGTTCTCAAAGATGGCTAGATTGACATCAAAATCATTGCATAAATTCCTTTGAAAGTCATCGAGTTCACCATAAACGACTATGTGGTAGTGAAGCTTTTCATTTTCTCTTGAAGGCTCAAATGAAAAACATTGTGGATTGCCTTCAGGGTACCAGTTTAACTAGAGTGAGGCTATAGTTGCTAATCTAAAGGGGAAACTAACTAGGGTTAGAACATGAAAACTCAAAAAATTTGGGTATGGTGCCTTCGTTATTTCACTTTCTT
Organism: Pinus taeda; assembly: GCA_000404065.3. Lineage (NCBI taxonomy): Eukaryota > Viridiplantae > Streptophyta > Pinopsida > Pinales > Pinaceae > Pinus > Pinus taeda. The sequence goes on along the minus strand of APFE030783928.1, from coordinate 5,697 downwards.
TGGAGAGGATCCCTCTTCTGGCTCCATAGGTAGTTTTAGAGAGAGGAGGGCCTCGTAACCTACACATGTAGAAATGGGTTACAATTATGGCACACCATGGAGGTGGCGAAGGACCAACAATCAGATTTACTCTTAACTTCCTTGAGTGGTTAGAAAACTAGATCATCATGATCAGAGATTTCCCGTATGAAGGTATGGACTACATAAGAGATCTGAACATGCCATTGCCTCTTGGGATGCAGTGGGGTGCTATAGGTAAAACTTCACATTTTGGTTGATTTTTGAAAATTTTCATTTTTTATTTTTATTTTTGGCATCCAAAGTTAATTATATGAAATGATAATGCAAATGTGGCCCCAATGAGACCAATTGTATTATGTAGATATTACCAGCGTGGTGAGCAGCCAACAAGTCCAATAATGCAAAACCCGGAGGTGGTAGAGACAATGATAGAGATAGAGCACACGCTTGAGAGGTTGACTTTGGATATTCCAGATGCCGCTATAGATTATTTTCCTCTCCACTACCAGAGGCATATTGCAAGGGTTCCTGGTCCTATTAGCCATATTCTACGATAAGTGGCACATGCTATTGTATGCTACCATGATCATCATCATGTGTAGTGACTAGTCCGGGGGCTATATTTTTTATTTTTGATGATGTATCAACATGTTTCGAAAATAAAGGTCACAGGGTTTCATGTCTTTCGATGACATTTTTTGTAAAAGCCAAACTATTTACAAACTTTTATCTAATGAAAAATAATACTTCTATTTTTTTGTATCTCGTACAATATATGAATCAATATTGTTTTTACTTTCTTACAGATGTTTACCAATGTCAATGTATGAGTAATCAAATGTAATGCAAGATAAATAGGAAACGTAATAGAAAATTGTAAAATGAGGCCCAAAAATTATAATGTACCCATGAAGAGGCACATTCCCCTCGAGCTTTGCTTGATCTACTTTAGTAATCGATATAGGCAGATGAAATAAAGGTTTTTGATAATATCACACAAAAGACTATTTAAAAAATTGATTTGTTTCATTTTTTAACGAGCTTGAAATATAACTATGCTCGAATGGTTTCATTTTTGTGCGAGCTTGAAACAAAATAATTATGATCACAATCAATTGTTTCATTTTTAACGAGATTAACACAATAAAGAAGCGTCCTCTGAAAAATTGTTTAATTTTTTTATCATGGTTGACACAGTAAAAGAACCATCCTCATGGGTTGTTTCAGGTCTTCCACTTGGAAGAAACACATGTTAAGGGATGTTCCTTGACCATGGCTTCCAAGAGATATTCATCAGAAGGAAGAATATATATTTAGAAGGAATACATGTGAAGAGAATCAGAAGGGGTAAGAAAATATATTTCAAGTTCCCCCATAAGGCTCCCTATATCAATTGTTGGGTCTATGTCATAGGAAGTTGAGTAAACAGTGAGATGTTCGCTTGCATCGGAAATTGAAGACATGGAAATGGTTGCCACATAATTAACCTCTGGCGGGGTGGATACCACTTGAAAATAAGGAACATCTAGGGATGATGGATGGATGGTAGTCAAATCAAGATATTGAATGAAAGCTGTTCAATAGTCACAATGTTTCCATTGTGAGGAAAAGACATCATGCGGAAGAGTGTTGATAAGAAAACTTCCACAACATAGACATAGTCTCAACCAAGGAAAAAATTGAAGTATGAGGGACCTTGGACTACCATAAGAGCAATACATACAATTTTAACTTCCAAGGTAATAGGTAACTTAGGAAGGATTCCTAAAGATTCACTAATGGCTCTGTTAAAAGCTAACAGATTCTATGTAACAAGAACAAGCTAAGGGGAACCCAAAGCTTGCCAAGAAGATGAGGATAAAATACTAATAGAAGCACCTTCATGTACATTCATGAACCACACATTCTTACCATAATCCTTCCCAATAATTTGGAAAGGGGTGGAAGTAGGAAGACGAGGTTCTGTTAGTGTACTCCAATCAAAAGAAATAGCCTCATTATTTGGATGGGGTTCAAAAGGAACAGATGAAATGCCCCCATGTGTGGAAGAATCTGAGGTAACATGAAGAACCTGAGTGGTATGAAGTTCACTCTCTAAAGGGAGAGTGGGATTGACCAAATATGGAATCAATTCAACCACTTGATGAACAAATAATCCATCAATTTGAGTGATACATGTTTCACCCTCCAATGGAAGAGTGGGATTGACTGTACTTGGATTTACAGCAATCACTTCCTCAACTGAGGGTAGATGGGGAGAAATTTTATGTTAATTAGTTAGAAGTTGTTGCTGTGAAAAAAAATTATTTTCAAACAATTTTGAGGCTTCATCCATGTGAGGGAAAAGGTGACTATGATGAGTCCCTTTGCATAACCTACAAGGAAACCTGACCTTAATATTTTTCCCTGAATCTGAGAATCACTGGTTGATGGATCAATAGTAAGTTGATGAGAATTATTTCACAATACTTTCAAGACCTTAGGAATACGAGGACAATTGATAAGGATGTGGTCACCCTTACAAAGCTTGCAAGGGTATTTTGGCTTACAATGCATTGTGGAAGTTTCCTCAACATTACCAATACTTACAACCATGGTTGGTTGGTTGACTTCCTTCTTATATTACTTCTTCTTCTTCTTCCCTTTCTTCTTATTAGTCACATGGTTACTAACATTAAGTCTTTTACCAATCAGAGAAGAAGAAAGGGAGGAGGACATGTTGGGTGAACAAGGTAAAGGGTCAATAGTAGGTTGGTGATGTTGAGATGGTTAACTTGGATGAGGTGAAAAACTTGGTTGGTCTAGTACAATTTGAGTATTTGGAATTAAATAAGTTGAGAACAGGCATACAAGTAAACCTATCGTGAATTCAGGAAGTGACAATGCAGTCATACAAGGAGGACCAATATTTGCAAAATCATGGAAAGGATTAGGGTTCCCATTAAAAGGGAGGTATTTATCAGTAACTTCTGACATTGTTTCCATTAGTGGTGAAGTAAAATTATGAGTGCAGACACAAACAATTCCTCTAGCCTGATAGCAAGCCTAGCCACAACTGATACATTCTATGTTATATTTCCGTAGGTTATAACCAACTAAGATGGCCTAACTCTTGGTATGCTTATCCCATTTGGTGACGACCATGCTTTCTTGCTCCAGCTATTTATCGTTTCCTTCTTTCAACACCTAACAGAAGTAAACAACAGCAAACAACAACCTAATAGACAAATTGTAATTCAACCTACTTAACAAGTCAAGAAACATTAAGCCATAAACATGTGAGATGACACATTATGTAGGAAATCAATCGATAGTTTCATATATATTAACTCAAGAAGAGATTAAAACCATTATCTTGATGTTTCTGTTCTCCTCCGACAAAACTAGAATCCCACACACTTCTGTTAGCATTCCATGATGGCCTCAAAAATGATAGTTTTGAGGCTCTTTCCTTTATGCTTCACACTAAACTAAATTCACAATTCTCCCTTACGCACAACTAGAGAGTTACAACTATGAATAGCTTTTTGTTTACTCCAAACTTAATTAGCACTAGCACATCGACATTAACACTTCAACACTAGCTTGTGCTTGGGAAAAATGAAGGCTTATATAGCATGAATGGATGGGAGATGGTTGCTCTTCTCATGGGAGAACGTCTTATCTCTTGAGGTAGTTCCATCCTTATAGGGGAAAAGAGCCCAAACTGACATCCTTGACTCCATCCAGCTGAAACATTTACTAGACTTCCATTATGAAGCTTCTAGAGATGGAAGCTTCGACTCCTTATTTAAAAAAAAATTCCAAAATAGGATCAGCATGATTGGAACAAAGCTCAGTCACTCCCATCATTTCTAGGGACAGTGTTAATCCTTGCATATTGGTGTCAGGAGGACAAGGGTCATTAGCGTCGATATTTTAAGCTAGGAAAAACAAAAGATTTTTGGGAAATGGTGCAAAAGGGAATTATTTTGCTCATGAAGAGGGACACAATGGGAGTTTCTTCATGAAAGGAAAGCATGTAGGGTTCACTGTAGAGGTCCTCCAGGATCAAGGAATGGGGAGTACAAGGACAGTGACAAAATTATGTGTAACAGATGCCCCCTAAAGCGTGAAGGGATAACTAGAGTGAGGGATGAAATGAATTATGAATCAGTGTGGGGAACCAGAGTCTATCATCAAGAAACCTGAAAGCAAGTACGGGATACAAAAACATGACTAAAAAAGTCTATCAAATGATATATGATTCGTGGCATGGATGCAACCATCCAGAGAATGATCATGTAAATGGATCCAGGCATGGGTGCATCCATCTGATAAAGAGATCATATCGAAACCAAGGTATGGTTGTAGCCATCCAATAATGAGAAGGATCACATATGATAACTCATGGTATGGTCACAACCATCCATCTGAAAGAGACATGTATATCAACCTAATCATGTCACACCTCTTTGCAACCTAGATTTCCATGATCTGAGCCCAGGGTCTTGCGCTCCAACAAAACCCAATCTAAGTACAAATCTAACATGTGAATAGATGTGTTGACATCGAACATGCTAGAAAACTGCTTGATTACCAACCAATGATGTAAACTATTAACAAGCGCGAGAGAAACCACTAATAATGACAATGGTCCTCAAGGTACTATCAACACAATTCATGGAATGTGAATAGAAGGACTATAGTCGAACACTGGTGAAATCATTCGATCAAAGGCCAATGAAGTGAACTTATAATCGAGTGTGAATAGCTTGCCATTAGGGCATACAAGCTCTAAGGTACTTAAAGGGAGTCTCTCGGTCAACTTCCTAGATAATGAGCTAAATTCGACAAGAAGTGACCATGTCGAAAGACGACCATAATGTATCCCACATCATTGACAGGAGACAAAGGGATGCAAAATGATTTTGGATGATATAGAGAATTAGGGGTAAGTGTAACTGTAGAAGGACAACTGTTGAACATATTGGTGACATGACTAGAAGTTTGGTAGCTTTTGGATCCATAGGATCAATGGTCATAATGACGTGGCAAAGATCAAATGGAAGGCAAATATAAATGGCCCAACCCAGGAAGGTTAATTATAAAAAGGAGGATATCCCATCCCAACGTGAAGCAGAAAGTGTCATGTTCAAGAGTGAGATACCAACACAACTGATTGGATTTCCAAATCTTCCCCCACCATTCCCGGAAGATACCCCAGTTATTTTTTAATCACAAGCTTGAAGGGGATAACATATGCTTGCACTGTAAGTTCATCCTTCGGACGAATCCGACCCAGTAAGTTTAATGAGCCCTAGGAAGGAGAAGCTCATTTTGGTCATGGTGACGAATCTGATGTCGTTTGGTATGTTTTAACGTGTCCAACAAAGGTGTAACTCGGTATCTTTTTAATGTTTAGAGAGTTTGAAGAAGACACGGAAAAGAAAACTCCACATGGTCCCTTTTTGTACATTTGTGTCTCTTGAGCTCGAAAAGGTAGAAAATGATACTTGAGAGAACTGCTTGACCATTTCAGTCAAGGAGTACCTTTTTTGTAAATAGTGCATCCCAACTCGAAAAAGGGTAAACATATACTGGGTGCATGGTGTTTCGCATTTGTTAACGAGTTCGAAATGACAAGGGATCAACTATATTTTCGTGTTTAAAGGTTCAAAAAAGAGCTTCAAAGTA
>APFE030783924.1:6887-16904 GCA_000404065.3 Pinus taeda | reverse complement strand
TCTGGTCACAGTTTACTTTTGTTGTAGAGGCCATTTCTAGCCTCCTTGGTTATGTGTTTTTTGTTTTGAGTCTTTGATCATGTATGACAGTTGACTATTGGGTACCATTTTGATATAATGGATTGGTTCATGAGCCTACTTTGATCATATGTTGTCTTCCATCTATATTATAATGTTGTGTGTTTGGAAACATGAATGAAAATCTTTAAAATTATGTTTTTTAATAAATAAATAAATATTTAATGTATTTTTTACAACGACCGAGTCATTGAAGTCGAGCCGGCCGAGTCATTACCGTTTCGGAGTCGGAGTCGGAGTCGATCCTCGGCCGGGTCGGAGTCAATCCTCGGCCGAGTCGAAGTCGGAGTCAGAGTTTTAAAACTATGAGTTGAATGAGCTCCAATTTAAAACCACATTGTTGGTTAAAGTAAAGAAGAAGGTGGATAAACTCATAGCACCTGTTGAAAATGTAGCGAGTGAAGGTCTTTTGGCTTGTGCCTTAGTCAGTGAAGACCTCAATTTGTCTTTCTCTACCATGAGCGTGAGCTCATGAGATAGACTTCAGTTAGGATGAGTTTATTTCCAATTTACTGGAATGATCATCAAGATAGCATGCGTAGTGTTGGAGCTTCAGTTACACGGAGTCTTCTTCAGTTTGACTATAGAACGAAGTGGCAGTTACAATTTCAACTAGAACAAGTTAGTCTTCAGTCTTGATTGGAGAGAGAACGAGTTAAGACTCCAAGTGTTGATTGGAGAGAGAACCATTAAACTCTCAACTAACCCGCAATCAGAACTTGAGCTTCTAAATTGAGCTAGGCCTACTTGCATGCTCGACTTGGGTTCTATAAAGAAGAGGACGAAGGCACGGGATTATCATGAGTTTGTGAGATCAATTCTTTAAGAGCTTGTGCGCTAAAGAATAGGAGGTCACAAGTGTGCAAGGAAATAGGGATTTGCACTAAATAATAGGAGCCAGGATTTGCGCTAGGAAATAGGAGGATTTGTGCGAGGAAATAGGGGCTACTAGTGCACAAGGAAATAGGAGCAGGATCAGGGGATTTGCAGGGCAAGTCAAGCTAGTTCAAATGGAGAACAAGTGTGTTCTGGGAGAGACAGATTGCTTTGTAATAGATCCAATTGCTCAAGAACTATCAATAAAATAACGCAACAAAGAAAGCAGGTTTTCCCATTTGGGTTTCCTGGATAAACAAGCGTGTCAATTTGTGTGAATGTGTTTTCATCTCTAGATTATTTTCCACTGCTTAAATCAGCATGGCCCTCATCAAGTATTCTCCATCCCCTCATCAATTTCATGTTATCATCAAAGAATGGATTTGTCTTCTTGAAAGTGAATGAAGACCTAGGTTTTGATACTTGTGTTCAAATTATCACAAACAAAGCCCTTGTTTACAAGATTATTGACATGATTGTGGAAAATGGACACTTTGTATTGTGCATTCTTTGAATTTGGCACTTCAAATCTATTACTTCAAATGTGACGTGGATGGGAGTGTTAATTGATGATGCACACCATATCCACAATTTCGTACAAAACCATACATGCTTGATCTCACAATCCATAAAACCGTTACACCTCTAAATATTGCAAATACACAATTCACCTCTCAGTTCATCATGCTTAAGAGGTTATAGAAGGTTAAGCACATCCTCATGTCCATGGTTATTTCAAAGTATTGGAATTCTCAAGCAAGCAAGATCGTGAAGGGTACAGTGTTGGATGATTGCTAGTGGGGAAGTAAATCTTAAGATCATGGACTTTTTCATTTATTTGTTGTAGTTTGCAAATAAAAACAAAACCATCTTGAGAGGATATTTACGAGGGATGGTACTCCATTATTGAGTTTGTGAGGACAATTATTCTCAAAATGAGTATCTTTAGTGTGGAACATCAACAAGGATAATGTTCACCACCATGCGAGAGACTTCTATCAACAAGTGGGTCAAGAATTCTACACCTTTGTGTTAAGCAACTACAATTATGAGTGGCTCAATGTTGAGCCTACACATAGATTCCTTCCTCACATGGACAACTAGGTTTCAAAATGGAAGAAGATTGCATTAAGCAATAGAGCCACTCTTGATGAGGTGGAGGAGGGCTTCATAGAGTTTTCCACTACCACTCAGAAATTCGAAAAGGTTATGATGTGATCAAAGACAAAGGGCTTAAGAAGCCCTATGCTTGTTAAGCAACACATGAGGCAGTGTGTGTTATTCTACAGCAATTAGCCATGCGGCTTCTCTATCAAGTTACTTCAAGAGGATTTGGAGCACATAAGAGAATGTGGCATGTGAAAACTTTGACGAAAAGCAGTCTAGAGCAGAGATATCGGTGTATGCATAATGTGCACACAAACCGCTATCTTATATATAGGATAAGGGAAGAGTGGTTGAAAGGAAGGACAAAGATATGGGATGTATTTCTTGACAATATGTTTGGACAACAGCTTTGAGTTAGCATTGACCAACTTAGATCTTAATGCACTAGTCCTACAGCAGGTCACTTCTAATGATGATGATCCTTTTGAGGGATCATCCTCCAGACCAATAGATGTAGATATTGCACTGGATATAGAATAAGAGGAGAAGGGAGGAGAGCACAATCGCAGCAGTGATGGTGATGATTTATTCATGATAGGATTATGCAAGAGAATGCACTATGAGATTCTTCTACTACCCTGTTTTATATTTGCCATTGGCATTTCCATCTATTATTTATGTAATATGTTTGATGACATGATCTACAGTTTATTGTTTTAAATCTATATGTATGATCTGGATTCTATGGTGTACCATTGTCGTGTTGTGTATTTGATGTAGTTCTATTTCTAAATGTCCAAAAACAGTTTGTTTTGGGGTCCCATGTCCCAGTCTCGTGTAACTTAGACCCAAACTCAACATGTTTTACCAGAGGTTTCAACACAGTTCGTCAAGCCAGAAAATTGAGTTGGTTCTAAGAATACTAACCATACTTGGCAAGTCCTGTTAAATTTTAAAATGGTTAGTAAAGAGCAACTTTTGACCAAAGACCATATTGTTCTGATAGAAGAATTTTTTCCACTCGCAAGTCTTGTTACTAGGGTTAGTAGGGAGCAACTTTTGACCAAAAGATTCTATTGTCTAACAGAAGATTTGTTTCCACTTGCTCGGCGCAACCTGCATCTGACTAAATATTTGTCTTTGTTACAAGGCACATTGAATGAGTTATGATTCAGGTGATATGATGCACATAAGATAAACCCGTAACATAGGTTGATACAGTTCACACAATCAATGCAGCCCATTTGCCATTACTTTACAAGGCCATTAATACTTGCCATGTAAATGAATAGGCTCAATGGACTGTATTTATATAACCGACCATGACCAACTGTCAATCAAAGTCCCTATGTAATAGTTCTCACTTAAACCAACTGAATTTCTTTACACACAAAAGCCATATACTTGGCAGGATATCAAACGTAGATATACTCAAATGACACATGCACATTTGTTTCCAGCATTGTCACCAAGTTCGGACGAATCTGAGCTTCGGTAATTCAGCAAATATTCAGTTCCGCCAAATTAGTCTGTTCAGTTAGGATTCATAGTCAATCGTTGACAAAACTGAATCCGATATTTTAGCAAACTTTTTTTTATTGGTCAGATGCATACTCCCCAATTTTTTGGCTACTGAACTTTTACCAAATGATTTTTCCTGTATGGTACCATAACCATATTCGAATTCGAACTTGACAACAATGGTTTCCAGTGCAGGGCCGAATCATGAAAACTATTCTATGAAAATTAGTTTGGCTAATTTAGCCAAACCTTTTGTGGTAGAAACACTATAAGTCAACGACTCAAAACATAGCTCATCTAATTCATATTGGTGCGGCCATCCCATGCCATGACGAGAACACGGGTGCTTAATAAACATGGAGTTATACAAAAATTGGATGAAAAAACAACTTACCTTGCCGATGGGGCTGGGGTGGCGTCGCAGCCGTGGTAGTGGGGCTGTCGAGCATCACTGCCGCCTCCTTTTCAGGGCTGCCTGCAACTTCTTCCTCGGCCGAATGCTCAAAATCAGAAAACAAGGTATCTTCGCCGCCACCACAAGGCCGCCCGCTGTCAAAGATGGGTTCTTGCATCACCCTGATCGCCTCTTTACTACCGTCCTGTTTCCCAATGAACTTATCCAGTATGCTGTAGACTTCTCTATCAAAAAACCCGGGAAGCTTGTTTTCCCGTCTGATATCGTTCCTCATGGCCCAGAAGGACTGCAATTCAACATGACTGTTTTCCCAATCTCTGATCTTCTTGTAATCCCCAGATAAATTACTCCACCGTTTTCTACACTGGACAGGCTCCCTGCTGACCCCATGCCGCTTGCAATAAGATGAAATTGAAGACCACTTGGATTCTGTATTTACCTGACCGTTCTGACCATCGACCGTTACCCTGGACTTTTTGCCGCGGCTCTCGACCACTCTTTTTCCTTCGATCAAGACCAGGATTTCCTGCCTCGTCCAGCGAGGGAGGCGAGGCGTCTTGTCCTGACCGTCGCTGCCGTCGCCGCCGGCATGGTCGGCAGTAGACGGATTGCTGCTGCCATTGGCGGTGGCCTCCTCCTTGCCGATTGCGTGGGGTTTGGGGATTCCAGCCGGAATTTTTGCTTCATTCGCGCTGGCCTTACCGTTGGGGTTGCGAGGAGACGAGAGTAACAGGTCGGGTGGGCTTTTGAATGCGAAGCCGTTTGATTCCACGGCCATCGCAGCGTAATTGGGACGGGGAAGGAATTCTGTCATAAGAACGGAGTATTCCCCCGAGAATTGAAGCTCCGGACTCAGACGGGTAAAGGCATCGGGACAGGAAAAAATTGCAGAGGATCCGCAGGGGGGTCGGCCGCACGGCGGGACGGGCGTCCCAAAGCAAGGTCCTGTCCTTCGATTTGGAGGGCTGTCTCCTTTTGACACTCTTTACAAGGCAAACAGGCTCAGAGAATGTTTCAGAGAGAAAATTGGAGTTCAAGAAAGAAGGTTAGGTTGTTTTGCTAACTAATCTTTTTTTTTTTTCCCTTTTTCCTAAAGGGAGTTGGTGGGTTATTGGACCTTTTACATATTTCCAAATTCATTCCTACCTTCCTCAAAGAGAATATTCAATTTTTAGTCTCACACTCCATGGATGGATGGGATGGGTTGGTATGGTTCAGTTTTTACTAGCAGGTTAGTATGATATTGTTTTTTAATGTGTTTTAGTTTTATTAAAAATATTTTTAGTGATGATTGGGTGTTTTTTAAATTAAAAAACTAAATAAGTTTAGTTTTTGATATATTTAAAAAATATATATATGAATATATTATATAAAATTTAAAATTTATAATCCAGTTAGATTTTAAATTGTGTAAGAGTTTCATGTAATTATTTAAATTATATGTGGTTGTTTGTAGAAAAAAATATGGTATATGTGAGTGGACATTCCATTCATCATGTCAAATAAATGAAATTTTTAAATGAAAGTTTAGAGTCTCTAAAACCATATAAATGGTAAAGCATAATAAGATGTACATATTTTACTCATTTTTAAATTTAAATCTATGTCTCTTAAGATAGTTGAAAATGATCTTCGAATCTTGGTGCACAACAGGAATTTGACACACTCTCTTAGACGTTTTGACAGTGCTCCCCACCTCGCACTTGTCTCCCTCCAAATGGCATAAATGTGTCATAAATTCCCCACCAAGTGAATCATGTCCTCATACACCAATCTAGTTATCTGCACTGTTAAGCTAGGGAGTATATCTCTTTGCGCCATCTTGTACCTGCATTTCATTCCCTTGGTTGTCTTACTCGAGGCCCGGTTTCTCCAACTGCACATTTCCTTCCTTTGTGTCCTCTACCTTTTCTGACTCTACTCAGCATCCTGTAACCTCTATAATCTAGCTATAAATCGAGATAGGGGTCATGGATGTCACCCAAGCAGAGGGAGGGGTTGTTGATGTCCCTCCACCACCTTCAAGGATTCCATTGTTACTGCTTTGTTTAATTATGAAATTCTGACCCACATTAGACGTCAGGTGTTGGCTTTAGAGGACGCAGAGACAAGTCGAGGCATGCCTACGCTCTGGGCACTTCACAATCTCCTGGCTCACCAGCTTAAGGAGAGAGAGCAGGAGAAATCGAGAGCAACAGGGTGGATTGCCAAACTCTCTGCCTATCACAGCCATGCCTCATCCTCTCTCAAGCGACTGGCCAAGGACCTAAAAACTGGTTTTGCACCAAATGTGCCATCCCCCCCCTCTCCTACACTCTCGCCATCGAAATCTCCTCATGTGGGCTCATCTTCACCCCTATCACCTAGACTCTAATGGCTCTCCCCTCTCCCTCTCATGCACGACCTCCCCTACTGCAGATGCCCCCCCTCATCCCAACCCCTATGGTTGTTACATTCTCAAAGAAGTTCTAGGTGATTCGAGCAGTGCTCAGGCTCAAGGCAGCACTCAAGTGCAAGGTTGCTCCAGCATTGCCACAATGCAGCTCCAATGCGACCCCTCCACAACCAAGTGTTAGCTCCCTGGATTCCATGGTGCGTCTCAAGTCAGTCAAACATGATGATTTTGTTCGGTTTGCGGGCTATTGCATAAAGCTTTTAGACTCCCAATTTTCAAATTTGATTTTTGTCAACTCTTCACGAGATGTAAGCATGACCAACCAAACTTTTGTCTCTGGTTTCCCCACACAAGGGTAGAGGTTTCATATGGGTGAGAGGCTCAGCGCCCATGCTCTTAAATATGTTTGCTAAAAAAAAAAATAATATATATTATATTAAAATAAAATTAAAAAACAAACAAATTTAATGGTTTATAATCTTTAAGAGAGATTTTTCAGCGTAAATCACAAGACATTTCATTTGTCGACGCGTTTCGAACCAACAAGTGTGGTTCATCGTCAGGACAAGTTGAATTGGTTCATCGTCAGGACAAGTTGAATGAACAGATCCGGCTTAGCATGTTAAATAGATAGAGCAGAAACCCCAATGGCTATGCCCAAGTAATGACTATATTTACAATGGCTAGATTTGACAGGATTAGGGGAATAACCAAAATTTTAAATGAAAATTAACTAGGGTGATTAAATTCTTAAAAGTAAATGGGCCCTTTTTTAAACACTTATAAATATATCTCAAAAATAATCATAACCTAAAATAATTTACATAGCTAGTTAGTTATCAAAGTTGATATATCTAAAAAGATAGAGTAACTAATGGTTAATTATAAATATCTAGATATATAAGTCAAAGGGACTATTCCATCCATTAATAAATATTAAATAATTTATATACTCAATCAATTTTAATAATAGTTAAATAAAGAAGTTATCCAAATAAAGAGTAATAGGGAAATCATAAATTAATGATATTATATAATATATATATATATATATATATATATTATATAAACTAAATTAATTAAATAAATAGTAAAGATATTCAAATTATTAATCTAAATATTATAGAGTAGTTATTATAAAAGTTCACATATTAAGGGTAATATCATAAATTAGTAGATATACTATTAATTACATTTATAAATATAAATTAAACTCAAATGTTATAGTTAAAAAAAAATAGAGTAGTCTAAAAGGTCCAAAATAAATAATAATAATAATATTACATTAAATAAATAATAATAATAATAAAATTACATTAAATAAATAATAATAATAATAATAAAATTACCTTAAATAAATAAAATAATCAAGGAACAAAGGCTACAAAAAAAACATCCTAGAAGACCACAGGAAAAAACAAACTAAAGGGAAGGGAAGGCAGGAAGACCACGACTAGGAGGAGAGGGCTGGGGTCCAGCAACTACTGATCTTCCAGCCATCCTCTCTATTAAGATTGTTTGGTCTTTTTTCGATCTCAAGCACTTCCCTAAATTTCCGATGATGGAAATGGGACACACTAGCAACCACACTAGCCTCCTCTATGCAGACATGATGATTGGTTTTCTCCACATGCTCTACTAAAGCAGAAGACTTGGCCCTTCTATGCTTGAGGTCAGCTATGTGCTCACTAATCCTTTGATTAATGGAACGACCTGTCTCACCAATATAGGGAGTCCCACATGAATAAGGAATAATATACACCCCTTTCATGTCCTTGGGGTCGATAGGATCCTTCACAGATCTGAGGGACTTACGAATGGTGTTGAGAGGTCTAAAGGTCGAGGGGACATTATGCTTCTTAAGAATCCTTGCAATTCTATCTGTAGTCCCCTAAACAAACAGAAGATGGACACCGGGAACCCTCTCCTTCTTCTCTCTTTTAGCCCCCGAATTCTTAGCCGCTTTGAGGAACGCCCTCTGACCTAAGTGCCTACTATAATCGTTCTCCACAAAGACATTAAGGAGATGGGATTTCTCCTCCTCAAAACTCTTATCATCAGAGATCCTTAAGGCACGAGTAGCAAGGGTGTTGAGAACTTCCAACTTCTGAGCCGGGAAATGGTGGGAACTAGCATGAAGATATTGCTTCGTATGAGTTTTCTTACAAAACACTCGGTGGGAGAGGGAACCATCACTATTCTTAGAGAGAAGAATATCAAGGAGAGGGAGGCAGCCATCGACTTCCTACTCCTTTGTGAACTTAATGGCCGAGGATTGATTATTGAGATGATCGAAGAAGAGATCCAACTCCTCTTAGCCATGAGACCAGATGACATTAGTGTCATCTACATATCTTTTCCAAAGCTTAGGCAGGAGGCAGGCTGAGTTAAGAGCCTTGGATTCAAAATCCTCCATAAACATATTTGCAAAAATAGGAGAAAGAGGAGAGCCCATAGCAACACCACAGGTTTGCTCAAAGAACTCCCCTTCAAAACAGAAAAAGGTCGAAGTGAGGCAGATCTCAACTAACCGAGCGGTATCAGGATCGGTTAGACGGTTGATAACTTCCATGGCCTCATTTATAGGGATGTACATGTACATGGAAACCACATCAAAACTGACCAGAATGTCTCCCGAGTCCATCTTAATATCCTTGATCTCCTCTATAAAAGAGGTTGAGTCTTTAACGAAGGACCCTGTACGACCAACTAAGGGTTTAAGCTTCAAGGCAAGGAACTTTGCCAAAAGATAGGTAGGACCTCCAATGGTGTCAACAATGGGCCTAAGGGGAGCTCCTTCCTTATGAATCTTAGGGAGACCATAGTTTCTAGGCGTGATAGGATTGCTCTCAATGAGTTTACTGTGCAGGGGACCCACCGAGTCACTAGATTTGATGGCAAGGGCCACATTCCTGGAGATCTTCTTTAATGGATTTTTGGAAAGCTTCTTATAGCTTCCACTATTTTGAAGATGATCCACAATTTTATTGTGATAGTCCTCCTTGTTAAGAATGACAACCGCCCCACCTTTGTCAGCCTTCAGAACAACAATATCTTTGTTCTGATTCAAGGATTTTAGGGCTTCAAATTCGTCCCTACTCAGGATGCTCTTAGGGGGCTTAGCTTTCCTAAGGACAACGGCACAATCCTGCCTAATAGTGTTTTTAACACTATCAAGTAAACCATGAATCCCAAACTCTATGTCACAAATATGTATATGTACATATACATATTTAATTTTAATTATTAAATTAACATAGATATGTATTTTAATTTTAATTAATAAATTATTTAGAATTATAATGATTTTAATCAATAAATTAATTAGGATTAAAATAATTGTGGAATTGAGGCTTCTGTGATCTGTCATATTTATAGGAAGAGCTTCAGCGTAAATCACATGAAAAAGACATTTGTCGACGCGTTTCGAACCAACCAGTGTGGTTCATCGTAAGGACAAGTTGAAGAAACAGATCTGGCCTAGCAAGTTAAATAGACTGAGCAAAGACTCCAACGGCTACAAACAGCTAATTTTGACTCTAGGACCACATAACGGCTATTTTTTGACTCTAGGACCCACGCTAAAGTTATATTAATAAAATTAATATTATTATTATTTTAATAA
>APFE030783923.1:0-20436 GCA_000404065.3 Pinus taeda | reverse complement strand
GAAGATCCAACTTGGTGAAGTAAATTGATCCATGAAATTGATCCAATAATTCATCAATGACAGGAATGGGAAACTTATCTTTAATAGTGAGCTTGTTGAGCTCCCTATAATCTGGACACATGTGCCATGATCCATCCCTCTTGTGCACCAATACTACTAGAGAGAGAAAGAACTTTGACTAGGTTGAATTATACCAGCCTCTAGCATTTCTGCAACCATACTTTCAATTTCACTCTTTTGGGCATAGGGATATCCGTACGGCCTGATGTTTGGAGGAACACTTCTTGGAATCAGATGAATAGCATGATCATGATCATGAATAGGTAGGAGACCTTTGGGAGTCTCAAATACCTTGGAATGATTGTCCAAGAATTTTTGGAGATCTGGAGAAATAGCTGATTTTGATGTGGAAACATCTAGCAAATATAATTGTGCAATTACACCTCTTTGTTCCTTTTTTAGAAGCTTTGTCATACCGTTAGAGCTGATTATCTTTATCGGTTTCCCTACAATACCCCTTAATTCAACTTCCTTTCCTTCCGTAGAAAATTTCATGAAGAGTTCTTGAAAATTAAAAGCTATTGTACCCAAGGATTGTAGCCATTGGACTCCTAGTACAACACAACACCTCCCATTAGAATGGAAAGCATTGGGCTAGTCAATACATATTCTCCCATGGATAGCTTGATATTATGGCACTTTCTAGAGAAATTTATTGTTCCTCCATTTACAACCATCACTTGACACTCTGGTGCTGGATATAGGAAGCAATTCAATCCTCTTGCTACCTTACAATGAATAAAATTGTGGATACTTCTTGAATCAATCAATACTATTACCTTTTTGTTCTTGATTTGTCCTTCAATCTTGATGGTTTGAGGAGTGGTAATTCCTGCCAATGCATTACAAGATATGATTTGATTCATTTATTCTTTTTCTAGGCTTTGTTCCTAGAGTATATCCTCTTCTTTTGACCTTTCTTGCTCTTGTTCTTCTTCCTCTTCACAATCTATGTAGAATAATTTCTTCTCAGCACACTTATGACCTTTAGTGTATTTGCTATCACAACTGTAACAAAGCCCTTTTGCTCTTTTTTCTTCCAATTGTTGTGGTGTCAACATTATAGGTTATGGAAGACTAGGGGCAACAACACTTCCATCTTTATAGTTGTGAGTGGTATTCTTCCTCATTGCCATAATTTTTCTTTCCATTTTTCTTGCTAACCTGAATGCCTTCTCTAATGAATCAGGTTCCCAAAGGTGAACATCATGTTGGATATGATCCTTTAAAGTCCCTATGTACACATCAATCCTATGCTCCTCTGGAATATTTTTTATCCTTATGTTCAATTTTTGGAACTCCTAAATGTGCTCCATTATTGAACCCTTTTGTTTGAGACTTATCAATTGGCTAAAAGAAGTGTTGCTTTTTGTATCCTCATAATGTGTTATCAATTCTTCTGTAAAAATTCCTCAAGTGCTAATTTGTTTATGAGATCAAAGCCATTGATACCATACAAATTGATTTTTTCCAAATGTAAAGTTGCAATACGTATCTTTTGTGTGTTTTTCACATTATTGAGATAAAAAAATTGCTCCATCTGTAATATCCATGTTGCGGGATCCTTGCCATCAAACTTCTTCATATCAATTTTTGGAATATGGTGGGTCTTTGATCCAACATTAGAGTCTTTGAAATCATGATTAACATTTCTTTTGTTCGCATCATGAGTTTTCCTTTACTACCCTTTCACCATTAGTAAGTATTTCTTGTAGAAAATTTGTCAAATCTGTATTCAAATCTGCCATGTCTGTTATCAAATATGTCTTCAAATCTGTCTTCAAATCTATCTTCAAATTGTCCATCTTAGCTTCCATGCCATTCATCTTAGCTTCCATGCCCTTTATCTTAGATTCCATGCCATTTATCTTAGCTTCTGTTAGCTTTTGTGAGAGTTACATTTGTTGCACTTGGTCTTGTAATTTTGATATATCATGTAGCATTTCTTCCTCTTCTTCATGAGTCATGCTAGAGATTTTAGGTTGCTTACTAGGCGTTTGCATTTTCTTTCCACGGGGCATTAGTTACTGATAATAATGCTCTACTATGCCCTTTGAATTCCTTCAAAATAATTTTTCAAACCAAGCTTAAGCAAAAATTTAAAAAATCTACACTTTTTTTCACTTTGTTGGAGCTCAATATTGCCTCTGATGTATCTCTGTAATTTCGGATCATCCAGTTCTGAAATTGCAAACTACAGTAACCCTCTGTGTCCTCTTTCCAATTCCACCAGTTTGATCCAAATCAGATTCTCAAAGGAAGAGTTATGCCAAATCTCCCACAGTGACCTGATTATAGACTAGTTCAGTAGAGCTAATTTGTATAACATGCCCCGTGTCGCTGTTTAGACTTTTGGCTCTAAAAATATATATACAAGAAACTAAAGTCCATCCTCTTTCTTTAACTTCTTACGAAATTTCAATCCGATGCTTAGAGAGAAAGTTATGACGATTTTCCCTAGGTCACCTGTTTGGAATGTAATTTAAGAGTCTGCAAAAAATCCAAATTCCTCAGATCATATCTCCACAAATATAGTGCGAAAATATTTGAAATTCGAACTTGAGGTTCAGTGCGATTTTGTTTCAAATGGGTTTTTTTTCGCTTTTGAAACGTCACAGAAAAAAAGTTATAGCGAAAATGCCATGATGACCTATTTGGAGCAGCGAAACCCTAGAATCCAAAGCTCTGATACCAATGTTATGAAACTAGCTCAAAAAGATAGGAAAGATAGTTGAACGCCTTAGAATTCAGCCTCTTCGAGGGGGCAACCTCCTTTACATTACACAAATGAACAATTCTTAGATGATTCAAATGACAAAACCACCTTTCTATATGTAAGAGTCTAAGGAGTCACAATATAACCCGGTCGACCTAACAATAATAATATAAAGACAAAAAAATAACAATCGAGGGATTCTATGGGGCACAGTAATAACAATATGGGGACAATAGGGGCACAACAATATTAATAAGGGATACAACTACAGTAGTAATGGGCTAATCACTAGTATTATAGGGACCTAACAATATCTGCATCATATATACGTAAATTTCATATACAAAAATTGCACATATACGGAAATTGTGCATATACGAAAGATATGTGCATATCTTCCGTATATACATAAATTTCGTATATGTGCAAATTCCATATACAGAAATTGCACATATACGGAAATTGTGCATATACTGAAGATATGTGCATATCTTCCGTATATACATAACTTTCTTATATGTGCATATCTTCCGTATATGCACGTCTTTTATGTATGTGCATTTACCGTATATACGCAAATTCCATATATAAAATTGTGCATACACGGAAATTGTGCATATACACAATATATGCACATATTTTTCATATATGTCCATATTTTGTATATGTGCATCTACCGTATACGCTCAACTTCCGTTTATGCATTCTGTATATGTGTAAATTTCTTATATTTCCATATCTTCCATATATGCACGTCTTTTATATATGTGCATCTACTGTATATGCGCAACTTCCATGTACAAAAATTGTACATATACAGAATATATTTTCATATCTTCCGTATATGTGTAACTTTCTTATATGTGAATATATTCCATATATGTATGTCTTTTATGTATGTGCATCTACTGTACATGTGCAACTTCCATATATGGAAATTTTGCATATATGGAAATTGTGCATATATGGAAGATATGTGCATATCTTCTGTATATGCGAAACTTTTTTATATGAACATATCTTCCAGGTATGTGTGCAACTTGTGTATATACACATAACCTCCATGTATGTGAAACTTTAGTATATATAACTTTCATATATGTGCATCAACTGTATATGCGCAACTTCCATATATGCACATATCTTCCGTATATGCGTAACTTTCTTATATGTGTATATCTTCTGTACATGTATGTCTTTTATATATGTGAATCTACATTATATGCGCAACTTCCATATACAGAAATTTCGCATATACGGAAATGTGCACATATAAGAAAGTTACGTATATATGGCAGATATGAAAATATCTTCCGTATATGCACTATTTCCGTAACTGTGCATATATGGAAATTGTGCATATAATGAAGATATGTGCATATCTTCCATATATATATATATATAATAACTTTCTTATATGTGCATATCTTCCGTATATGCACGTCTTTTATGTATGTGCATCTACCATATATACACAAATTCCATATACAAAAATTGTGCATATACGGAAATTGTGCATATACGCAATATATGTGCATATTTTTTGTATATGTCCATCATTTGTATATGTGCATCTACCGCATATGCACAACTTTCGTATATGTGTATATATTCTGTATATGCATAAATTTCTTATATGTGCATATCTTCCGTATATGCACGTCTTTTATATATGTGCATTAATCGTATATACGCAACTTCCATATACAAAAATTGTGCATATACAAAAAATATGCGCATATCTTTTGTATATAACTTTCTTATATGTGCATATCTTCCATATACGTACGTCTTTTATATATGTGCATCTACCGTACATGTGCAACTTTCATATATGGAAATTTTGCATATATGGAAATTGTGCATATATGGAAGATATGCGCATATCTTCTGTATATGTGAAACATTTCTATATGCACATATCTTCTAGGTATATATGCACATATAAGTCTCATTAAAATATTATAAGTCTCTGAATTTTGAGGAGAGGAGCGCAAAACACGTAGGTCAATAGGAGTTAAGGGGTTTTAGGAAGGTCAAAACCCCTTACATTTTGGTATTGTTTTAAGATCTGCCCATGGTTTGCGGACCATGGTATTGTAATAGAAAAGAGTATATAAAAGGGTGTCTTGGTGAGTTTAAGAAAATGAAAAGAATGGGATTTTGGTATGTTTTGAGTTTGTACAATCTTTACGTGTTTTGGTGATGGGGAAGGCTCCTGCAGTTGAGTACGCGGAGACATTGGTAAGTCCGTAATTGAGTGCGAGGGCCCTTACAGTTATGTGCACAGGATCTAGAAAGTCTGTATAAGGAAGACCTGAAGTAATAAATAATATTTGAATCAATTCTCTTATTTTTAATCACATGTGTAGTTTCTGCATTGATGCGTAGTTGAATGATAGTTATTTGTATTTTCTAATTTACTGCTCCGCGAAGATCTGATCTACTGTTGTATGTTACTTTATGCATTATTGGATGTTTACACGAAGTTTATAGCTCTTTTAAACTAAAAATTACTTTAAGTTCAAAAATTTCATGAATAAGGGTTCGTAAAGATCAGATCAGACATGAAACAATAGAAAATGCCTTAACCCCACATCACATAACCTCCAAGATGTAGAAGCCTGGTTCAAGCATCCCCCAATACTGCCTTGTGTGAGACTGCAGTCTGCGCTACACAGGTTGTTTCCAAAAGGGCCAATAGTGTAGGGTTTTGTTGCTTATCACAACTAACTTTGAACCTAGGTCCAAGCCCCTCCAAGCCAATGGGGGGGGGATGAATCATTATTGTGCACAGTGGATCATCTTAAGAAAAATGCCTTTTCTTTACAAACCATTAATTGAATCAACAATTAATAAAAACACACACACACACACATATATGAATAATAGATAACAAATGCATTGTAAAACAAATTAGTAACAAGTAATACATGAACGAATAAACCATGAGAACAACATATATCAAGTAAACATCATCAAATGCATAGAGACACTATATACTAGGAGGAAACCCTTATGGGTGAAAAGACGTTAACTACTTTGTCTTCTTCTTCTTATTATTAAAAATACTATTTTACATGAATCACTGGCCACCACCAATGTGCAAGCCGTGAATTATGATATATGCAAGAAACCACTCACTCTAGTTGACTACCTAATGGAAACCACCACTTCCTCAACTATGTGGTCCCTAACCTACCGCAAGCCTAAACTTGTTGCACGACCCAACCTGTTGTAGGCCCCAAATTTTAATAATTTCATAGGTCACCAACCGAAAGAAGCCACCACTCCTTGAGCAAACCACCATTGGCCATTGAAGAGCCTAACCTTCAAATCCTCGCGGACCACCTTTCATATATTTTCAAATTGGGCCCACGAATACTTGATCAAAACATTGTGGACATTATTTCATCTGTTTTCATCCTAGACCCACAAAATATCTCTACTCAAAAAAATGTAAACAAAAAAATAGCCATCTCTACAATACACAACTAATCTCTACTCACACAGTCTGTAGGATGACAATCACTATCTCCTCACAAATATATGATATCACATCCTTTGAAGTAATAGATCAAGCCATTAACGTCTAGCAACAACAAAATCACACATAGTCTATTGTTACTAATAAATCCTTTCTCATGAAATAGATCTTCCCAATACATTAATACCTCTAAATCTAGTAGAATACATTTAGTTAACACTTAACACATACCCTTTCCACAACTAGTATCAATAATGGAAAGGTTAGCAACATCATATGTAATACAAGGCTATGGAAACAATACATCATCAATGAAAAATCGTGACCCCACTTAGCCTTCCATGATATCAATTAGATCCACACTCAAGCATATATTCACACCCATCATTTAGAACAAAACACAACCCTACTTCTTAACCATAAGTAGCAATACAATGCTCACAACATAGAAATACACACACACACACACACACACACACACACACAGATATATATTCACGTATAGGGATATATCTTCATAGCATCAACTCAAAGCTTTGATCGAACACCTTCTTTGTCATTCACACAATAGGTTGCAATTGATTATCTCTCTGTCCAAATGCACCTTTGTACCAATACATCAACCTTTTGGTCTGTAACAATTATATGTTCAATGCATTAACACAGAGTGGATAAAAATATGATTTGGATACTTATCCTTAGGAGTATTAACACTCTCCTACATCTACACAATGTAAGTAGTTAGGATCTAAACATTCCATCGCTCCACATTCAAAAAATCCAATGCTTGGCATCTATGTGCACGCTGTACATGTATGTTTTTTCTTTAAACAAACTACCATGTCTTACAAGTGAATTCAACCTCTATCAAATGTTCTTTTTCCACCCTTTTGTCAATCCATATCTTGCCACATTTAAACTCATTTTCCAATGATCAATTTGGACTACATCAACAAAAATGTGTTCCACTTCCTTGATGACCAAATTATTGTAATGAACAAATATGATGGTGAGCATTATAGACCAATTCAAGTAGTTCAATCATTGACAATTCCTTGGGTGACTCATTGGATTTAGCCCATGGTTTTTCCTTTCCTAACCTACAGGCACATGACTTGGTTCTTGACACTTGATATAGACTATGGAAATTATTTAGCAACTTACAATATAGGTGACCTTTACTATAAACATTGTTTTTCTCTTTCTAAACTACATCTATACCTTCACTTAAGGAAAACTCAAACTTCACTACCTAGATATGCTTCTACTAGTTCAATCCTCTAGAGCACCAGAACACCTCTATAAATCTCATAAGCATAAACATAAACTCACTAACATATTGACATAAATGCACAACTGGTTTGATTGACTGTCTATTGACATCAATGCCAACACCATCCCGCAAACAAGTATTCCTTGGCATTGAGGAACAATATCAAGAGATTTAATGAAGGTGGCAGATTTAACCATTTTGATAAAGAATAAATCCTATTAGTAAGTATAGGTGAACTTAATTGCATTCATGAAACATGTTGATATATCGAACTAAACTTCAATAATTCATGGAAAATATATGCCTTGAATATCTTGGTCTCTAATAAAAGAAACCTTTATCACAGAAAGGTAACAATAAATTCCATACCCATTTAAAAAATTCAAAAGACATATATATGCCAAAAATATTGAGAATAGACCAATATACCATAAATAATAACATGTATCTCATTGGTTATGCATGGAGAAAATATTCAATATGTCCATAGACAAAATAAGGAAAACAAGTTAGCAATATACTTATTTATGGATATAAGAAAACAATACAATACTCACAACTCTTGAAAGAAAAGATTTGGATTTACAAAAGATAAGTAAATGGACAAGAAAAAGAAGACATAATCTACAAGATGGGTGGTGAATCCACTTGATCTATTGTAAAAAAATATGGCCCTATGAAATCTTAATGCTTCAGCCTCTCTGATGCCTAAAACTCAAACCGACCATTTTTTAATCCATAAAGGTTCACATATAAAAAATATTTTGTTCAAGTTCCTAAACTTTAGCGTGAAGGAATGTATTTTTTATATATGTTCTTCCAATCATACATTTCCATCCTATTATAGTTTCGCAAAATTTCATAGGTGATACTTTATGCCTTTTGATAAGAATATAATACAATTTTTTTTAACACATGGATTTGGGCTATCCTCATGTGACATTTATATTGGTATTCAAAATAAATTCAAGGTGTCACAACCTTCCTATCCCATGATCAATGATAAAATTAACATCCAAAAATCCCAAAAATATATGGGTTCTGGGGTGCTCATATTCAAAATCATTAATAGACATTAGAAACTTTTCCATCTAGTGAATTTGAAGGAGAAGACAGTATTTCTATAAAAAAATTGCATGGGTTCCATAGTGCAGAAAAGGAAATATATTGTAAAGGCCCTACATAAGCTAAAATCCAATAAGTTGGAGTGCCTTGAAAAATTATTCAAACTTGAGAGAAGCTTAGATAAGACAAATATAAAATGTTATATTGTTTTTAATGTTCCCAATGATCTCGCTATTGTAAAAATTATTTAAGCACAAGCATATGAGTTGGTTCTCCTCCCTAGGACATGGAAAGGATTTAACAAAGATTCCACATATGAAATATGAAACTATTTGAGGAAATCCTTAACAATTTTTGTATATTTCAATTTCTCATATATTATGATCAAAATTAATGTCACTTTAATATTTATCATCTAGTACAATCACATTAGTAAATGTGATGAATATACACCAATTAATGTTATTTTAGTACACCGATTAACATACACAATTTCTCATTATTTATGAATATTCTTGAGTTTTCAAGTGAACACTATCTACCCTACAAACACTGGTATCTACATAAGGAAATTCCCTTTAAACCATTGAAGTGACTAGGAATACAAGTTGCAACCATATAATTTCATGGTAGGTAAGGTAATCTTTAACCATGTAAAAACATGTTGGACCTTCACATTTATTTGTCAGACAACCAAAACTAGATATCCAAATCCTCATAAACTAATTGCACAACACCATCCAGTTCTGAGCAATGTTTGAGATAGTATGAGCGAAACATTGTCTGGATTATAGGGAATTCTCTTGAGGAATACATGGAGATGTTGGAAAGGAGGAAGATGTACTTATCCATCTCTAAGAACCACCGGCTGTTAATACCCAACCTTGAATAATATTACACATAAGGTATCCTTACTCAATTTTTGTAGTGAAGTTAATGTCTTTAATCTATGATGACAACTTGCTCATATTAGATGAGAACATCCCCAAAGAACTAGATATCAAAAAAGGGAGGATAAAATTTCCATTCTAAAGATTTCTCCTAACGAGACCTTTAAAATTCACCTAGTAAGACACATAACCATATCCAAAATCTCTCATAGGTTAAAAAAAGTATAGGGGTCATTTTTGAGCTAGAACAAGGTACAAGCTTATTAGAGGAAATTTGATTTTTAAATGTTAACATTGAATTTCGATGTCATAATGTGTAAACCAATCAAAATCCTTTAGAACTCAAAAGAGATATAAGGTGTAACTAGGTGTCGACAATTTTTTTAATAATATAATTTGCATACCTTCAATGTAAATGGTGCCCAAGTGACCTTCAACTAATATTAAAAATAAAAATAATATCTTATTCCATAAAAGTTATAATATTGAGAATATTTTTAATGAAGGGTAAATCATGCGTTGATTGTGTTTTTAATGACACACAAGTAATTTAAATTTTAAATTTAAATTTTATTAAATCTTGTTTAAATATAATATATAATATATTATGATAACATGACATTTATTTAGGTAATTTTGGTAAAAAGTAAAATAATAAAAAACGATATATTAAAAATTGTCTACATGGCATTATTTTATTAATTTTTTTATTTTTCCTTAGGTGTCTATTTTTGAGTTGAAATTTCCTTTTATTTTCCATAATTATAATCAATGTATGCACTCATTGGATTCACATCCATTGGATGCACTTAGACACACTTTGGCACATTGGGCATAATTGGATGCAATGTTGAGCACTATAGGTAGTTGGGCATAGTAGGAGCACTTATTGGGCGCATGTCATTTTGGTTGCAATAACATTAGACATTGAGAAATTAGAAAACAAGTCATGATGTGGGTAGAGGAACCAATAGGCATAGTTGAAGTTAGGAAGGTGGGCATTTCGGTCACTGAGGCTTGGAGGAGACTAGATGTGAAAGATAAGTTTTCTATAATAGTGAAGGCCTCAAAGGTATCAATTGTAAAGGAGATTTGTCATTTTTGGTAAGTTTGAGGTTATAAAAATAGAGTGAATTGCAATGGGCAGGATAGAACGAAAAGAACGCTTGGATCATAGGAGTTTTTTTAATATTTGAAGTTGGTTTCCTCCTAACAAAACATGCACATGATGAAGATATAGATGGAACTTATGGGAGGTTATCAACTTAAATGAAGTGGAAAGACATTTTTCACAACCTGAGATGATGGTCATTTATAGATAATGCTAGTATAAAAGTAGGCATTGTGGCCTCACAGAGTTGTTCGTCAAAGACTCTTCGTCCTTTATCAAAGAGCTTAAAGACATAAAATTCGACCTTGAGGACATTCTTTTGAGTTTCAATGTGGTTTCCCTTTATACTTTCATTCCTATAAGGGAGGCCATTAAGGTCATCAACTACCTTACTAATCCCGATACGACTCATTTAGTTGAAATTTGTCTCACTTCCACTTTTTTTAGCTTCGAAGGGGAATTCTATGAACAAACCTATGGGGTTGCCATGGGCTCCCCCCTATGCCCAGTTGTTGCTAATCTCTTTATCGAAGAATTTGCATCTAAAGCTTTGGCCTCGGCTCGTCTCTTGCCCAAGCTCTGGAATAGATTTGTTGATGACACTAGTGTCATCTGGTCTCATGGCCAGGAAGAATTGGACCTTTTTATTTCTAGCATCTCAACAATTAATCCCCATCCATAAAGTTCACTATGGAACAAGAAGTTGACGGGTGTTTACCTTTCCTTGATGTTCTCATTTCTAAGAATGATGACGGTTCTTTCTACCACCAAGTGTTTATGAAGAAAACTCACACTGAGCAATATCTTCATGCGAGCTCCCATCATTTCCCTGCTCAGAAGTTGGGTGTCCTCAACACACTTGTGACTCGTGCGCTGAGAATATCTGATGAAAAGAACCTCGAAAGGGAGAAAGCCCATCTCCTTAATGTTTTTGTTAATAATCATTATAGTAGGCACCAAGGTCTAAAAGCTTTCCTTAAAGCCAGCAAAGGTGCCAAGGTTAAGGGAGACCCTAAGGATCGAGTCTCGGGGTTCATCTCCCTTTCATCCAGGGGATCACGGATAAGATTGCGATGATCTTGAGAAAGCATAATGTTCCCTCTACCTTTAGACCCCTTAGCACCATCCATAGGTCCCTTAGGTCTGTAAAAGGCCCCATTGACCCCAAGGACATGAAAGGTGTCTATGTTATTCCTTGCTCCAGTGGGACCCCCTATGTTGGTGAGATGGGGCATTCTATTAATCAAAGGATTCATGAGCATTCAATTGACATTAAACATGGGAGGACCAGGTCTTCTACCTTGGCAGAACACGCGGAAAAGACCAAGCATCACATATGCATTGAGGAGGCCCAGGGCATTGCCAAGATTTCTCCTTTTCATCACCAGAAATTTAGGGAGGCCATTGAAATTGAAAAAAGGCCTAGGAATCTAAATAGGGATAAACACTGGAAAATTAGCAGTTGTTGGATCCCTACCCTTTCTTCCTAGCTACCCCTTTCCTCCTCTTGCCCTCGTCCCCACCCCTTGCTTGTTCTTTTCTTTGAGATCTTCTTTGTATTTCCCCCTCATCTTCCTGGTCATCTGTTGTCCTTTTCTCCTTCTCGTCTCTTGGGCTTTTATTCATTTTCAGGGTTTTATGTCACTCCTTATAGATTAAAATTTCAAAACTAAATGTTTAAGTAGGTTATAAAATCCTTTTAATTGACATAATACACTATTATTGTACATTCCTAAACATTGTTGAAAGCATTCCAAAGGTATGATTTTTTCTTACCTACCCTTTAGATATTATTAAATAAAATTAATATTGAATCAACTAACCTAGTGAAGAAGCTATATTATTTCTAATTTAATTATTTTCCATTTAGGTTGGATTCTGTATAGTTAGTTTGAGGTCATTATTCAACTAATTTAATAAGATATCTATTTTAATTTTTTGTATTTCATATAGGTTTTATTCATTTATATAGTTTTAATAATATTAAATGTATCTATTAATAGGTTATGGTTCTTGGTAATTAAATCAAACATTTATTTTTAGGTAATATTATATAACTAACCTTAAATTATTAACTATTGTTTGTCTATTAAAGGCCATTAATAGATTTATTTCTCATCTTTAGGGTATAATATAAAGAAACTAACTTCAAATTTTTTTTTTCTCCACCCATTACTAATTAATGGACCTTTATATATAATATATATATATATAATATATATTTATAATATATACTATATATTATATATATAATATATATATTATATATAATATAATATATAGAGTGGTTAAAATCGTTAATTATCCAATTCCTTTCATTTCTTATGATGTCATTATTTAACTAATTTAAATATTATCCATTTTAATTTTTCTTTTTATTTCATAAATCATTGATATATGTTTTATTCATTTAGTTGGTTTTAATAATATTTAATGAACCTATTGAGTAGTTATGGTTTTTGGAATAATAATATAACAAAATACCCTTAAATTAATTAACTAACTATTTTTCTATTAAGTTTTAATAAAAAGAAGGCCCTTTAATAGATTATTGATTCATTCTCTTAACAATTAATTACTAGCATATGGTAATAAATATAACTAAAAATTTAATTAACTAATTAATTTTTCCTTTCCCTATCCCTTGGTCTTGTTGCCCAGTCAATCATAGTCGTTGCTTAGTAGTCGTTGGTCCAGTCCAGTTTCCTTTAGTTGTTTCCTAGCCAAATATAGTCATTGGATGACCTGCTTCCCCTATTTAACATGCAACACAGATCTGGTTTTTCAACTCGTCCTGACGATGAACCACACTCATTGGTTCGAAACGCGTCGGCAATATGAATTTTTATGTGATTTTCGCTAAATACTCCTCCCATAAACGAGATATTCAAATTCAAGATTTATGTAGATCCACATCTAATGAATTTTAACTACAAGATAATGAGTAGTAGATGATTCTAATACTTTAAATTCCAACTTGCTAATGACACACCAGATTTGTAATAGAGCACGTAAATTTGGGATAAAAAGTGGTCACCTCCTATCAATTTATGGCATTTGTTACTCATGGTATTCCAAACTTACCTAGAAGGAAACCTCAATTACTAAACCTACATTTAAAAAGATCGGCTGAGATGTAAAAATAAAGAAATAAATAGAACATGTATTATGGTTGTAAAAGGAGCAAGATGAATTGGTTGAACTATTTCACAAAAAGGATGTTGTTGATGGGGAGACACTAGGTCACAAGTTCAAATTAGGTCAAATCACTCAATACTGTGTAGTTGGAGGTTGACATTCTCCTCCATCCAAATATTTCTGGGGAAGAGGGGGGAATCCCATGAAGTATTCTTTAGAGAAAAAAAAAGATTAGTGGGTTAGCCTAATATGTTTGAATGCTTTGTTTCAAGTTCAAGTTCATCATGAGGTCCTTAGTTCTAGTCTATTTGAGATTGATGTCCAATTGAATCCTATTGGGTGACCAACTATCACTATAATTGGCGGTTGAGCCACCTTCTGTTTAGATATTCTATAGGAGAGGGAATTCTATGATGTTTTCCTTGGGAATATATATATATATATATATATTATATATATATATATATATATATATATAAATATATATAGAAGGACAAAAAGGATTGACAAGGGAATGGAATGATATTGGGAT
This sequence comes from Pinus taeda, assembly GCA_000404065.3. Lineage (NCBI taxonomy): Eukaryota > Viridiplantae > Streptophyta > Pinopsida > Pinales > Pinaceae > Pinus > Pinus taeda. The sequence continues at coordinate 6,164 of APFE030783923.1, read as the reverse complement.
CCAAGTATAAGTTATTGGGAATTTGTTTTAAAATTATTTGTAGAAACCCTTTTTGAATATTTAGTACTCGAGAAATAAATTGTGGCCATCATAGTACAATACATAAGCATCGATGTGAATATACAACCCAATATGTCATGGAATCACACTTTATGGGAAATTTCCACACTTTTGAGGATATTTATGTTAAACCTATATGTAACAAGCTCATAGATGCATTCTTTCACAGGGATGATGTTGTAAAGGAACTAATGTTCATAGTACAATCACTAGATTTAGATTTTGTAATATGGTTGGGTAGTGAACAATGAAACTTTTGCCAAGATTTAGTTGTTACTATTGTTTCTTACAAGGCAGAGATGGAATGATAGAAACTCATTGAAACATCAAAGGTATATAATTTTTTGTACAAATATGTTTAAAAAACATATTGACAGGTTGTTGTATATAAGGAATGTTTTCCATTGATTTTAATAGCATCATATCAAAATCATCACTAAAAACAATATGGATAGGAGATAAAATTAAAGAAAAAAAAGATAAGAGTGGTTTTGCAACAATTAAGGCATGAGAACAAACATATGATAGTAAAAGGAGAGAGACAAGGATGCTACTTAATGAGACGTTATTTGAAATAAGCACCTCCATTCTTGTCATTTTTAACGAATTATATCATATTGTAGTTGATATTATCTATATATTAATTTAGTTAAAACTATTGACTTATAAATTAGTAGTTGATATTATTTATATATTAATTTAGTTAAAACTATTGACTTATAAATTAGTAGTTGATATTATTTATATATTACTTTAGTTAAAACTATTGAAGGTAACTTATTCTCTTGACATGGACTATGATGTGGGTTTTGTGAATATTTTTGTACAAAGCTAGTTAATAGATAAGGTGGCAAAGTTGAAAGGAAACTATAGTTCTTTTTTTTACTGTATGGTTCTTATGTTCTCACATTAGTGGTGATGGTAGACATCTTACTATACTTTTCTTTAACTAAATATGAAAATGTATAATTCTTGAATGTTGTGACAACACTTATTCTATTTTTCTTTTTCTTTTAATCGTGATATATTTAACATGTCATATTAATATATATGTACATACACAAATAAAATGTTGAAACTAATATTAGTATTTGATGTATACACAATAGAATAGAATTTCATAATATTGAAATCCAATAACAATGCTATAAATAGAGAACTCTTCAACTATCATAGGTAAAAACAAACTTCATACCAAGTTTATAGGTTGTATAAGGTGTGAGAAAAAAATGAGTGATCTAGATTATGCACCATACATTCCTAACAACAAAAGACTCCTTTTGTCTTTCATTCCTCTTGCTTAAAAATGAATTTGGAAATGAGTTGGATACTCAAACAAAATCCAATTAACCAATGAAGAGTGGAACTAAATGGAATTGTGTAGGTAGATGTGAAGAATATTTAGGAAAAGTAAATCACATGATACAAAGTGGCAAGGTATATCAAAAGAGGAAGTCATTTCGAAGGCAAAATCATTCTACATAAATATGTAGTTTTGCAAATTTTGCAGGCCACCTACCCCATTAGGGTAGCTAATATTAAATTGGATTGATTAGAAGAAGACAAGAGAGATTAGAGGTGGGATTTATTGAGGAATTTGATTGAACCAAGTCCATTGATTAAACAATGTAAACTTTGAAACGAAAACCGGTACTGTTACCCGTTTCGTAGAGATAGCAAAAAAATGACCTAATTTTGAAAAGGGGTGATGCAGAACACACATGCTTTTTTTGGAGCACAGTTTTTGGAAGTTTAATTTTTTTCATGTATATTACATTTTAGAATGGTATTGATTTTCACGCTGATTTAAAAAAGTGAGTATTCTGCATCACACCCTTTTTTTAAAAGACCTATATTTTGACTTTAAATTTTCTAGTGTATGAAATGTAAATAATTATTTTCTAAATTTGATAGTTTTTGAAGTGGTCGTTTTCTTCATATTTTCTTGTTTTCTATTTAAATTTTTTTTTTTTTTTAGTGGGGTTTTTATTGTTTTGCATTTTCAAATTAGAAAGTCGATAGTTTGAATTTTAGATAATCTACATATTTATACATCCTTAATTAATTTTTCAATCCACATGAAATAATTGTTTCTAAAAAACAATATTTTTTAACAATGGACATAAAAATAACCATTCTTAACATAAATATAACCATTTTTAACATAAATATAACAAAAAAACTACAAGTTTTGATAATTTTTTGCTAGAATTGACATGTCAAAATCACAATTTTTATACGAAAATTTTAACTAAAAATGGTTAAATAATAGTTTTTTTATGAATTTCATGTCAAAAAATTAATAATAATCACTTTTTTTTCAAAAAATAATAATTAACTTAAAAATCAATGCGAAAATCACAAATTACAAATATTGAACACATAACAACTTTGATTCATTGATTATTCTTTTCATGAAATGTCAGAGTCAAAACATTGCAAAGCTTGATTTCCAGGTATAACTTAAATTTAATCAACAATGTCACGTAATCCAAACTCTTCATCCTCCAAAGTTTCATCATTGTCTTCTTCCACAATATTTTCTACTTCCTTTTGTTCATTTTCCTCTTCTAATGGGTCTTTGATGTCTGCGAATCTCCCAATGTATGTCTTTCCAAACATTCCATGTAATGGTGGTTGGGGTTCCTTTGCCTTTTTTGCCACACGTGATTCATTAAAGTCCCCTTTCCTCAACCCAATTTCTTGCATTTCATCTGGAAGAAATTGAAGAGCATTAATTATTTGCTGAATGAAATTGCATTGTAATGGATCTTTCTCAATTGCAATGCAATTTCTTCCTTTTTGAAGGCAACATGCTAGTGTTGTACCTAATTACCAAGCACAAAAGAAATAATGAAGTAAATTAGTACAATGACATATTAATAAAAAAAATAACATATTGAAATTCAATTCCATAAAATAAAACTTACCTGAGCCAGAAAATAAATCCAGAACCCAATCTCCTTCATTTGAACATATGTCTATAAGATAGTGAATCAATAATTGCGGTTTTTGGTAAGTGTTAACTATCTCTCCTTTTGTTTCTTTGTCTTCATATGTTAGTTTTTTCACAACTACATCATAAGTCAGTATTTGGCTATGACTCTTTCTGTCCACCCGATTAAAAATCATAGACATCTGGCTATCATCTTTTGCCCAACTATCAATATGAATGAACTCACAGTCATTTATAAATTGTTGATCTTCATTGTTAAGAAGATTTGACTTTTTCTTGTAACATGAAATAGTAAAAATTTAATTAACTTGTACATAAATGAATTTTTCAACATTAATCAAATATACATTTTAAACGTCTTACCATGTAAGTTGCATCCTTGAATTTGTTTTCCCCTTGAAGCTTGACAATATCATTGCCAATTGTGTGTCTGAATGAAATGTCACAAATCTCCATAATGGTGATGATGTCACTTCTACAAATCCCGCAACCACTTTATTAAAAGCTTGATAAGTATAAGGGTCACTATCATAGTAAATGTTTGGAATATTGAAACCATGGGGAATATCTGCAATAACTAGGGCATAATCCCTTTTTGGTATGAGTTTAGCAATGTCTTCACAGTCGCCTTGTATTACTTGATATTGAATAATGTCTAGCCCATTCCAAATGAAATGATTAAGAGTTGGATCAAGTTCAACATTCTTAATACATTGCTTCCTCAGTCTTTCAATCTTTATTTTTTCAATAAAAGTCTTGAAACTGTCTCGTGCTCCATTATCTTCCTTCCTCATCTTTTATCAAATAAACAAATATATGTGTAAGTTTTAAATTAAAAATAGAACACAGATGAATAAAACTGAATTTATAAATCAAGATACCGTTTTAAATGCAAGATAAAAAGCTTTTAATGTTGATGTAGAACTTGAATCTGGATAGTTGCGTACAACATCATCCCAACTATCTTCATTCAACAATCTAACCATTTGTTCCTGAATTTTCATGTGAACTTTGTGACTACATAGATAAAGTAAGAAAAAGTTAATATAATGATATGTATAACAAATACTACCAAGAACATGTTTTATTTAAAAGATAACTATAATCTTGAAATAAATAAAAATAATTCAGCAAACTTACTTTTGAAATTCTTCAGACATTTCTTCCAATGATAATTCCCCTGACCTCACACGAGATAATATTGTTTTGACAATTTTTTCATCTTTCACTCCTTGCATCGCCCTCCAAGGCATGATGGTCATATCGTCTGGAAGTTGCTTCAGTTCAGGAGCTGATTTACTATTGCTACATATCAATGGCTTAGACTTTTTGACCCTCTGGTTTTTAATGCCAATGTCTTCCCACATGCTAAAAATCTCATCAAACTTCCAAACATCTCCAGTTCTAAATGCCAATTGGAAAATGTTATCAACACCTCTGAATAAATCACTATTTTTGTTGTCTTTTCAGCCTTTTGACTTGGTTTTCTCTTCAATTTGATATCCTATTTCCATACAACATTCCTTTCAAAAATCTGTAGTAACATTTATCCTATCCCCACCACATTTTTCTTGAAATTCACTATGAATAAATCTAACACTTTGGATGAAAGTTATAGACATCCTATATTCATTATCTGAATTATGATCCCATGCCACTAACTTTGCTTCTATTTCATTTAAACCAGCATAAATGATACATTTCAGTATTTCAAAACGTGGGTTATTAGGATATTCCTCCATCAATTGTCTTTGAGCTTCTACAGAATGGTTCCCCCCCAAGCACATAATAATTAAATTCAAAACATTTTGACTTATCAAATGCTTCTTTGTTGGGAACTTGAAGTGGATCAACAAGAAGCACATAACTAACCACATGAGCATATGGATTATACCTCATCAATGTCTTCAAGTTGTGAACATACAGATGATGTGGCTTTCTGACTTGATATTGGCATTGTCCTTCACTTGCCTTATAGGTTTGTTTGACATTTAGTTGAAATGTATGACCAACATCAATTAAGTTTCTCTTTGTCAAATTCTGTCGAATGGCATTTTTTTGTTTTGATAATGCTATCATCTAAATCAGCGCCTGGTGTAATGATTTCTCTGCTTTATTCTGAAGTTTCACTAGGTTCTTGACTACTAGTAATGACTACTTCAAGATCTTCAACTTTACTTTTCTTTGTCATAACATTCTCAATAGATTTATTCTTGGGCATTATTAATTTTGGTCTTTTATGACTTTTCTCAGTTCCAATGTCATCTTCAGTAATGGAAAGATATGCTTCACTTTCAGTTTCAACTTCATTGTCCTCAAAAGTAACTTGTTTACCCTTGCTAGATTTATCCATGGAGGCCTTTTTTTCTGATTCTTTGGATGTAGTTTTGTAGCATCATCAATTACTACATTTTTCATGTTTTCCATATCTTCTTCTGACACTGAGTAAAAATTGCTAGCAACTTTCATGATATCATGCTCTATGAAATGAATGCCTCCCAACCTAATTGAACAACTTTCAACAAAATTCTACCAAACAAAATATCATATGTCAATAAAAACAAAGTTAAAAAATATAGCGAGACACTTTGAAGAATGCAAAATACAAATACAAATAACAATACTTACGATGTTTTGTGTCATCTCATTTATGATTTGTTTAGACAACTTTGTAGATACCTCTCTCGTGTCATATAATGAATATGATAGTCGGTATTTAATCCTTTCATGTGACTTGGGAGCCTTTGTAAGTACGTAAACAACTTCAGTGTTTGGTACCAAACACATATCTATGACTTTCCCCATCACCTCCAAATTTTCATTATTATTGGGTATATCAATATATAGATATATTTTGACATTTGTACTTTCTCTTTCTTTCACATACCAAACTCTTGATGGAAATTTCACCTCTTTTGAATTTTTCCAGTCTAAAATTATCTTCTTATCACTCAAGGCACTTCAAATATTTGTAGCCATGAGCTCAGGTGGAGTTCGTTCACCAATGTTTTTTGAAGATGCACCTTTAAGAGCCTTTGGTCCAGAAAGATTCACAGAAATTTTCTTTGATGCCATTTTCCTAAAAAATAAAAAAACATAAATTAGTAAATAAAAAAAACATATTAACTTAAATTAACAACGAAAATAT
>APFE030783922.1:0-11230 GCA_000404065.3 Pinus taeda | reverse complement strand
AAGTACATGTTTGCGATGTTTTTTTACCAAAAGAATTCCAAAATATTTTATAGTCGGGTGGCTATTGCAAAAAATTATTGAAGATTGTTGAGGCAAAGGCTCATTCTACAACCCAGTATGAGGGAAATGAGTAATTTCATCCATGCCCAACATGGAGATGACACGTGTTCTTTTAGAATGATAATAAAATATTCTTTAAATTTAAAAAAAAAAGTGAGCTAGATTCAAATAAAAAACAAATATTAGAACCCAATACAAAGGAAGATAAGGTAAAAATATTTCACTCTCACTCTCAGTTATAAATAAAATGTTTGCATGTCCACATTATTTATACTTACAAATAAAGTTGATATTATTTATATTTTCATATTTCAATTGGATATGTAAATAAACCTTTTTAATATTGATGTTAACTAATTTATTGTCAATGTGCATCATAAATAAAATACTTGAATATTTAAAATTAAGCAATATTGACATCTAAAAAAGGGTAGATCACGATGACATCCTGGTAAGTTTTGACGTAGTATCGTTATTCACCAAGATCCCCTTAAATGAAGCTATTCAGGTTATAAATGAGGTTACTGACCCAGGATATATAGGTTATATAGGAAAGCTATAGAAAGAGCGGAAAGGAGAGTGTTTTCTCAAGAACCTAGAGCCCAAAACCTACCTCAGTGTGGCGGAGTTTTTCTACCATATATTCAAGGGGTGACAGATAAGATTGCCAAAATCTTGAAAAAGAAGGACATAGTCACTCAGTTCTCAGCACTTGGAACAATTAAGCAAGGTATGAGGTTTGTCAAGGATGATATTAATAGGCATCAAATCAAAGAAGTTTATAAAATTGATTGTTCTTGTGGCAAAAGTTACGTTGGTGAAATAGGGGCTCTCTACAGAAAAGACTAAAGGAGCATGGAGTAGATATTAAGAATGGAAGGACGCGTACATCAGCCCTTGCAGAACATTCCTCAAAAACAAAACACCAGGTTTGTTTGGAGAGCACCTCAATTATCTCAAGAGAAGAACAATATCAAAGATGAAAAATTAGGGAGGCTCTTGAAATTATAAAACATCCACAAAATCTCAACAGAGACAACGATATCGAGGTTAGTGGAAGTTGGCTTCCTTTAATCAAAGAGATTAGGACCACTAGTACATCTCAGGCAATCAGGTGAAGGCTCCTCTCCTATTATAATTCTCGAATCTCATATTAAAAAACACAAATAAAAAATAATATAAATAGTTTTATTATGGAATTCTTAATAAAAAATAAATAATTATTATTAATAATTAAGTATTTATAATAATAATATTTGAAGATTAGTTATAAGAATAGATTCATTTATACAATTAAATTATTATTACTGTATTAGGTTATAATAATAATATAACTAATTTGAGGTAGATTTAATCAATCAACTAGTTAATAGATAATTATAATTAAAATGAATAATATGTAATTATTTAAAGATTAGTTATGTTAATAATAAAGAATAAATTCATTTATAATTATTATTAATTATTATAGCAATTAATAAATAGTTATAATAACAATTAATTATTATAATATCATTTAGCTTATTAATCATTCATTTTGGAATTAACAATTGGTCATTATAATTTTCATTAATTAATTAATCAATTAATTTATAATAAATAATCTTAATTACGCTGTAAGGCGTTTCCATTTGAAATCAACTTTCCTCTTGGGTTACGTGTACATTTCTGAGCCTTTGATTTAAGTGTTAGACGATGAAACTAATCTCATCCCTCCAATTGATGAGACCGGTATACGATGAGATCGGCAGATAGACGGTTGCTGGGCAGATGAAATTGGGAGAGGCTTCTTCGACGCTTCATTCTCCATCGTGTAACTGGACATCCATATGTTTGTCAATCCAACATTTCCGACGTTGATCTCACAACTTCTCTGATCGTAAATTATCTCCATGATTTCTAATTTTTATGTTTGTGTCTGATATGTTGTTCGTATTCGCTTTTTATCATTTCCTGCTACTGTTTTATTCAGAGATCGACCTAATATGATATAGTTATTTTGCTTACCAGTACATCCCTTCATAATCACAGAAAAATGGATGCCGAGAACGACTCGAATCAGAACATTTCCAACCATGAAATGGAAGACCGGGAGGTCGCAAAGGTGAAAGAAGGCTCAATGTTATATAGAAAATTTAAACACTGTCCCAATGGCTGCATGGATTTTGTTCTGCCTACTCCCCTTCGAAAGGTATGCCTTACGGTTCAGTACGCTATTCCATCTCATTTTACCATCTCATATATTCATCTAACTGTTCAAGGTTATTAAACTTTGAATCTATAATAAATTTCAAGATGTGTTCTGGTGTGTTAAAGTTTCAAATTTCATTTCGCTGAACATGTTTTGTTTCTTTGGCACAACATGTCATATTGATCTTTGAGGTGATAATGTCCAGAGCAGTTGCAACACAACTTAATTCTCTCTACACAGAAGAGGAATTCAAGTTCTAACTAGAGGATTCCAGGACAGGGGCCTACTCTCGCCGCCTGCTTTTGTTGCTGCTCAGCTTGTCTGCCTACACCATCCTTTTCTTAGAATTGGCGATTCCTAGTGCTCTACTAGAATTTTCCTCTCACTTTTGGCTTCTTTGTCTACTGTTGAATCTAACTCTTGATAGGAAGACTCACCTTTAGCATTTTATTGCATATATGTGCTTTCAGCACGGCTAAGACTGGTTTTCCATACTGGAGAATTGCACTAATGTTACATTTTATTAATGATTTCGCATATCAACTGATGTGAAAATTATATATCTTTAACTGCAGACAGTGAATGATGTAATCAGCGGAGTGCTTTCTGCAGGATTTGTGCGGTATATTAATAGTTTATATGGTAGGTTTCTTCTGTCGTTTTACTTTTTTATTGAGACTTTATGGTAGCTTCTCATTTCGTACTTTATAATTATATTAATGAACAATATATTCTTGTTTCAGATCGCTCATATATTTTTGTTTCAAATCAATGTTCCCTGATATATTTTTGCTTTAGATCAGTGTTAACTGTTGTTAACTTATATCCGAGTATCTAGTGTTTTGTTATGCAAAAACTAACTTGAATTTAAATTTGAAAATCAGTGTGAAGACCTTGAATTTTGATTATTATTTTTCTAACTTTATTAGGACGTCGAATTATCTAATACAGTAAATATTATAAGTCGATTGAGAAACCTCAGATATTTTGTAAGTATTTTCAAATTTATGTTAGTATATTGTATGTCCTGGTCCTCAGGCTAGAGCGTTTCTTTCAGAGGGGCTATAGCCACTTGCAAAAACATCTTTGCAAAGGCTCTCTGGTGCCGATACCAAGAAATTGAGACGAAATGTTGTTTTACAGTTAACCTTTCCAGCTTTGTGCTGCAAAATTTCCATTTTGGCTTGTTACTTTTGAACAATTGGTATTATTGATATTCACGACGAGGAAAAACCGGTCGGTGGTATTATAGAAATCAAATTTATAAATTAACATTTATCAGTGTAAAGGATTATTCAAAGCATTTTAATCAAAACATTATTATACTTGCATTTTCTTTAAATTTTAATGTATTTAAAATCAGAATAAATCTATATTATTTACTAAAAACATCTCTGTATAAACATTCACAACTTCCTTCACCAATAAACTTTTGGGTTGTTGTTATTACCAATAAACTTTTGGGTTGTAGTTAATTTTATTTAGATTGTAAATTTAAAAAATATTTTAGAATATAGTGGGTATGGGAGATATCAAACAAGATTCCAGGATATCTGGTGATCTTCAATCACATAAGTTGAGGAGTAGCTCTCTTATTATCTAGAATATTAAGAAGCTCTCTTATTATCTAGAATATTAAGAATCTTATGATGTTGAATATTAAGAATGATAAAAATGAATAGATCAATCAAAAGATTCTGTATAATATTTGATCAATGGCGTTTAAGGGGCGAATTATCGATCTAAATTTGATATATTTGACCATACTACTGTTTGAATGTTTCTAATTGATCTCCTCAATCCTCAGAATTAATCCTGGTAGACCAACAAACCCCTTTGAATGACAGGTTATGAGGGTGTAGTTGTTCAAGATTATGAGAGAGCAACACGAAGACAATTTTGAAAGCTTCATATTCTAGAAAGTCGTTCCTGTTGTTGGGGACGTTGCAGTGGATCATAATCTTGGAATTGATGAGGAGGCCACAAGAGAGCATCTCTCGGAAAATATGGACACCTTTGTTGATGACAGGTTTGCTTAGTTCTAGTTATACGTAGGAAAAAGGCTCTGTTTGACGTAGGTGTTTGTCCTAGTTATACCTAGGAAAATGTGAAGATTCCTAGTTATAGGGAGTGTACGACAGATAGGAAAATGCTCAAGTTGTGGCCACAGTAGGAAAGGCCGGTGCGGTAAAACGACTTAGGCCAAGAAATTATTCCCAGCCAAACGCTATGCATTTGATGCCTCATGTTTTTTTGTACGTGCGTCATCTGCGATGCACAGGCTGCCAACTCTTGGATGTACGATAGCTCAAATTTGTATTTTTTTCGTTAAAGTATATAATGATATAGTTGTTAGAGTATGTAATTACGCCGTAAGGCGTTTCCATTTGAAATCAACTTTCCTCTTGGGTTACGTGTACATTTCTGAGCCTTTGATTTAAGTGTTAGACAATGAAACTAATCTCATCCATCCAATTGATGAGACCGGTATACGATGAGACCCAGAGATAGACGGTTGCTGGGCAGATGAAATGAAAAATTTCAATGGTTGTCATATATCCGGGTTGCATCTTAAACACGTTCTTCCATCCACGTTCCTGCGCAGGCGCTGCCATGACTTTTCCCTGGGCATGTTTCTCAATATTGCATTTGAGGGCGTCGTTCTGTTTCTGCATGCAAGACTTAAATTCGTCCAGTTTCAGCAGCTCTGTTTGCTGGAGGACGAGAAACAGTCTGAGATGGATATGGAGTGGATGATTGTCATCTGTGAGATCGATGAAATGCCATATTTCGCTGGTTCCTTGCCTCGGAGTCTCAGTAGTCGTGGCGTCATAGGGTAATCCGTTGAAGAACAAATGGGTCGGATCTCTCGTTGCGCTTTCGTATTCATACATGGTTATGTACCTCGTATGGGTCGCGCTTTCCTTTCGGGGACGACGGTACTCGATTAGTTTTTCAAGGATTCAGCTTTCATCACGGGCAAGCAGGATGCCCTTTTTGTGCTCGACCACAAATTTCATCACCATCCTGTTCAGGTCGTCCACAGGGTCCCCGGTTGGGTATGGATACGCTGCATTGTTCGTTAAGATGGCCTCGCCCGTGCGCGAATCGCTGAAGTCGATGACGATGTCTGCAAGGTCAGAAGGACCCAGCAGGAATTTTTTCGCAGTCACCGGCTTCAGTAAGTAGGCCGAGTCCGAGCCTACATGCATCATGGTGAGGCTATTGTTCAACGCGAATCTGTAGAACCGAGCGTTACTGGCATTCATGATCCTGAATCGATATTTCCTTATCTTTATTGCATATTATCTATAACCACTCTGTCCAAAGTTAACAAGAACATTTTCATGAGAATTAAAAAAAAAGATATATCCTTTCTTGTATGCACCATATCCTGAATGCCTTTTCCTGTTGATCATATTTGCTTCTCAAGTTTTATTTTCTTCATCTTCTTAATCCCCTTCTCTCCAAAGTGTCAATACTGCTAGCCTGATTGCCATATCCTTTATGAGAATCTGTTGAGCTTTTGAAGTAGGCTACTGCACTTAGTACCCCATACATCTCAAGCTTCTGTATACTTTCATATCAAAGAACTTCACTGCCTCTAGATCTGGTAATTTGATCTTTAGAACATTCACCTCCAGCTATGGGTGAATACAAAATTAACATTTCAGGAAAAGGCATGTACAACAAATGCTTGACCATGCAGTAACTTCATACAATTCATTTGCAGTCCATTACGATGTATGGATGCACTTGGGTCATTTGGCAGAGGTTTTCAGTTACTGTGTGACTTGTCTCTATAATTTATTTGGGACTTGTGCTCCACACTCATGTGCATGATGGTTTATTATGCAATCTTTCTTGGTTGCAGACTGGTAGAACAATCTAATTTATTTATTTATTAATTATTACATTCACATCCAGTTGACTCTAGGATACATTCTGGTCATTATATGAATAAAAGGGTAGTTTAATGACCCCTTAGACCGTGTTTTAGTGGAGCTCAAACACAGGTATCTCATTATGATTATAATATATGCTCAATATATTATTAATGTATTGTCGCTCTCACATTTGAATTCCTGGCAACGATTGAATCTTGGATTATGGCAGTCTTTTACTGATTAGGTAGGCGGGAGAACCATATGGCATATTATAAGATTAACAGGCATCTCCTTTTCAAAGCAAATAAACTGCTGAAATATAACCAATGGAGAAAATATGCCACTTCACATAGTCTGAAGATATTTTTAGGCTTTACTCTGAAACTGATACAGTTTGGTGGGGCAGATCCAGGCAAAAATGCAGCCCCGGTGGAATCTTCTTAACACTCACTTGATCTCATCAATGGACCAATGCCCTGATTATCTACCCATGCTTGAAGTGTTCGTTCTTTGGTGGTTATTGCCCATTTTGCCGATGATTTTGGACAATCTGTTGTCACCTACTTTGCTGTAGATGTTAGTGCTCCTGACCAGTTCGGTAATTTTAGTCTTCAAGTACTTGTATATGGCCTGCTATTGAGATCTTACATGTAACAGAAGTTTTACTGTTTGACCATTGCTACATATTGTCATGAAAGTCAGGTCTGACAGTCATCATATTAGTTTGATTATAATTGCTAAATTCACTGAAGGTCATTTTTTGAGTGCGTTGTTCATCCTAGCTACTGCCTCATTGATCACACACCTCGAGCTGCAGAATTAGGGATTTATCCATCTGCCCATTTCAATATTTAGATTGTAAAAATATGTTTGCATTATCTGGTGATCTACATATCTTCCCAATACAGTTCAAGGTTTTAGGAATTTGTTTATATACTTCTGGCATCATGATAGATCACAGTTGCTGGTTGACCACTTCGTTTTAATAGGCCCTTTGTATTGTTGTTTGATGTGACTATTATTCCTCTAGTCTCTTAGTACTTTGACTTTACACCCTCATCCAGGAATTTTTTTTTTTGGAAGTGCTTTATGAAACAATTCCCAAAGGTTGCTGCCCTGTTTAGAGCAAACTTCCTTCTGCCAAGGTGCTACAGGCCAGGTCCGTGAGGTAGCTATTCTGCCAAAATTGTGCAGGGCTTGCAGTTGGCTTCATCTCTTTAAAACTAATACTATTTGGGTGTTGTAGATCTGGTTGAAAATATAACGCTGGTTGACAGCATAACACTCCCTTGATCCCATCAGGTACCATTCCCCGAGTTTTTGAGTGATCTTGATTTTTCACCATCATCTTGGAATGTGTTTTCTACAAGTGATTTGAGAAACATACCCCAAAAGGGGCTGCCCAGTCCAAGAGGTTGTATTCTACCAAAATGGCCTGGGCCTTGCATTGGGTTTTACTCCTTTGAGACTGATACAGTTTGGTGGGGTAGATTTAGGCAAAAATGCAGCCCACATCATCAAATGGCCATTACATCAAGTCCTGGAATGATGGCTTTGCAAATGAAAGCAGAGTAGTACTGCAATTATTTTTTCATGGACTAAAAGCAATATATTCATACAATAAATATTGATATTTAAAAACAATATGCAAGATCATAATGAATGTAAGAATGAATGTGAGAACCAACATGAAAAAGGTTTTGCAGCCCTGAATTTATGGAAAAGTCTTTTTGGAAGACTCACGCGGTTTTGAGGCTTTCTAAGTCTACTCAGAATTCTTTTCGGCCCAAAACTTTCAATGTCAAACGACATCAACAAAAATGGAGCCTTATCTCTCAGTTTGTACTGAGTCTTTAATTTCCTTATTAAACCCAGCCTTCGTTGTCCACCTTGAGGGTGACACATTCTGTAATTTGAATATTTAAATGTGTCACTCTTTCGTATATAAATTTCAGGTAAATTAGGTGACAATACCATCATCATCTGATAAGGATTACCTTGGGTTGCTTGTGTTTGTGTCTAGGGTTGTTGTGCAATTTCTATGTAGTTACATCACACTTCCATTTTATGCCCTTGTGACACAGGTCAGTCTACTCCATGTTCATTGAAAATACAATCAGTTTAGGTGTTTGACAGGATCGATTGAACTTGAGAAAATGATGGCTTATATAATTACAAAAAAGGAGAGTTACATCGTCCAAGTATTCACTTAGTATATTCACCTGGTTTATTTTGTACAGAAATAGATTAATCAAACCCTACATTGTGATATTGAATATCTTACTTATACTGATAAAATTAGAGATAAGGTGTCACCTGATAATGCATTAACACAGTGGTTTATTGACACCACTTTTGGTTTTTTTGTGGTTGATTTTGCCCAAAATATGAGTAGAAATTGTTAAAACCATAGTTTCTGACTAGAAATACATGGGGTTCGGCAGCTTGAAGGTCCTAATCTCCTTGGTACTAGTGGTAATGCTTCTGAGGACAAAGGCAGTCCTTTGACAATAGCTCATATATAAAGGTTTCGAAGCTTCTATATTTTAAATGGCTAAACAAGATAGCTTCTATATCTTAAATGGCTAGGCAAGATTTGTTAGCCCTATGGATTTTAATTTATGAAACAATTTATACTTATGTTACCTGACTAATTGGCTCTCTTATGCACCAATGTTCTTGGATCATACACTGCATTGTTCGTTAAGATGGCCTCGTCCGTGCGCGAATCGCTGAAGTCGATGACGATGTCTGCAAGCTTAGAAGGACCCAGCAGGAATTTTTTCACAGTGACCGGCTTCGGTAAGTAGGCCGAGTCCGAGCCTACATGTGTCATGGTGAGGCTATTGTTCAACGCGAATCTGTAGAACCGAGTTTTACTGGCATTCATGATCCTGAATCGGTATTTCCTTATCTTTATTGCATATTATCTATAACCACTCTGTCCAAAGTTAACAAGAACATTTTCATGAGAATTTAAAAAAAAAGATATATCCTTTCTTGTATGCACCATATCCTGAATGCCTTTTCCTGTTGATCATATTTGCTTCTCAAGTTTTATTTTCTTCAGCTTCTTAATCCCCTTCTCTCCAAAGTGTCAATACTGCTAGCCTGACTGCCATATCCTTTATGAGAATCTGTTCAGCTTTTGAAGTAGGCTACTGCACTTAGTACCCCATACATCTCAAGCTTCTGTATGCTTTCATATCAAAGAACTTCACTGCCTCTAGATCTGGTAATTTGATCTTTAGAACATTCACCTCCAGCTATGGGTGAATACAAAATTAACATTTCAGGAAAAGGCATGTACAACAAATGCTTGACCATGCAGTAACTTCATATAATTCATTTGCAGTCCATTACGATGTATGGATGCACTTGGGTCATTTGGCAGAGGTTTTCAGTTACTGTGTGACTTGTCTCTATAATTTATTTGGGACTTGTGCTCCACACTCATGTGCATGATGGTTTATTATGCAATCTTTGGTGGTTGCAGACTGGTAGAACAATCTAATTTATTTATTTATTAATTATTAAATTCACATCCAGTTGACTCTAGGATACATTCTGGTCATTATATGAATAAAAGGGTAGTTTAATGACCCCTTAGACCGTGTTTTAGTGGAGCTCAAACACAGGTATCTCATTATTATTATAATATATGCTCAATATATTATTAATGTACTGTCGCTCTCACATTTGAATTCCTGGCAACGATTGAATCTTGGATTATGGCAGTCTTTTACTGATTAGGTAGGCGGGAGAACCATATGGCATATTATAAGATTAACAAGCATCTCCTTTTCAAAGCAAATAAACTACTAAAATATAACCAATGGAGAAAATATGCCACTTCACATAGTATGAAGATATTTTCAGGCTTTACTCCTTTGAAACTGATACAGTTTGGTGGGGTAGATCCAGGCAAAAATGTAGCCCCAGTGGATTCTGCTTAACACTCACTTGATCTCATCAATGGATCAATGCCCTGGTTATCTACCCATGCTTGAAGTGTTCGTTCTTTGGTGGTTATTGCCCATTCTGCCAATCATTTTGGACTATCTCTTGTCACCTACTTTGCTCTAGATGTTAGTGCTCCTGACCAGTTCGGTAATTTTAGTCTTCAAGTACTTATATATGGCCTGCTATTGAGATCTTACATGTAACAGAAGTTTTACTGTTTGACCATTGCTACATATTGTCATGAAAGTCAGGTCTGATAGTCATCATATTAGTTTGATTATTATTGCTAGCAATTCACTGAAGGTCATTTCTTGAGTGCGTTGTTCATCCTAGCTACTGCCTCATTGATCACACACCTCGAGCTGCAGAATTAGGGATTTATCCATCTGTCCATTTCAGTATTTAGATTGTAAAAATATGTTTGCATTATCTGGTGATCTACATATCTTCCCAATACAGTTCAAGGTTTTAGGAATTTGTTTATATACTTCTGGCATCATGATAGATCACAGTTGCTGGTTGACCACTTCGTTTTAATAGGCCCTTTGTACTATTGTTTGATGTGACTATTATTCCTCTAGTCTCTTAGTACTTTGATTTTACACCCTCATCCAGGAATTTTTTTTTTTGGAAGTGCTTTACGAAACAATTCCCAAAGGTTGCTGCCCTGTTTAGAGCAAACTTCCTTCTGCCAAGGTGCTACGGGCCAGGTCCGTGAGGTGGCTATTCTGCCAAAATTTTGCAGGGCTTGCAGTTGCTTCATCTCTTTGAAACTAATACTATTTCTGTGTTGTAGATCTGGTTGAAAATATAACGCTGGTTGACAGCATAACACTCCCTTGATCCCATCAGGTACCATTCCCCGAGTTTTTGAGTGATCTTGATTTTTCACCATCATCTTGGAATGTGTTTTCTACAAGTGATTTGAGAAACATACCCCAAAAGGGGCTGCCCAGTCCAAGAGGTTGTATTCTACCAAAATGGCCTGGGCCTTGCATTGGGTTTTACTCCTTTGAGACTGATACAGTTTGGTGGGGTAGATTTAGGCAAAAATGCAGCCCACATCATCAAATGGCCATTACATCAAGTCCTGGAATGATGGCTTTGCAAATGAAAGCAGAGTAGTACT
>APFE030783920.1:227361-264643 GCA_000404065.3 Pinus taeda | reverse complement strand
TCTATTGATGACCTGTTACCTAAATATCTTAATGAATTGCAGGAAGACACAGTTTTGGACAGGAAGGTGAGGACGATGCGTAAAGGAGATGTTGAGTACCTCAGAGTAGGGCTCAAGGGTTCAAAGCCGAGTAGTGCAAAGTGGATAGAGATTGGACAAGTGAGACAATTGTACCCTCACTTAGTCAATGCTTGAAAACCAACTTTTGGTGGTCCAAAAGCTTTTTCAATGGGAAGGCCATGATCCGAATTGGATCCATGAAGATTATCAAAGTGCCATGACTATATTAAGACAGGACAAACTTCAAATTTATGAACATAGAGCGATTAGGAAGACCTTTGGACAGTGGCAGATTGCCGCTAACAAGGAACAATGAGGACCTCGGTCAAAGCACGTTGATCGAGGCCCATGTAGTCAGCACAGGAGCAAAAACTGGCACTTGTGAAGCCCAGATCAGGAAATGGAGGCCATTTCTGATATGCGATTAGCACTTACGCTGGGAAAAACCCCTCAAGAAGGAAAGGCCCCAAGTGCTCGGTCGCATGGGAAGCCGGGAAACCGTGGGGAAAGCGCTAAAGCAAAAGGCAGGACCCACGCTCCAAAAGCGACGATATATTAGGGGCACCCTTGGGTAGTAAGCGGATTTCGCTGAAACTGAGCGATTCCATTCATCGCATGATGCGTGTCCGGTGGATGAGAGAGAAAACTCCCTCTCATCATGCGCTAATGGTCAACCAAGTCAAATACGTGAAATGAGCGAATAACGTAGGATCTAGGGGCTCTAGATTTGACGACGTAGATTGCGCCTAATGGAGAAACCAGATTTGATATGGGAATTAAGCCGCAGCATAAAGAAGTTTGAAGTCTGATCTGACCGCTGAGTTGGTAGATGAGTCATTCCATAGTGTAACTAAATTATCAAACCATCGAGGAAGAGTTGGCACAGTTCGTGAGAGGACAAGTGGTCACTTCCCTATGGATGATGGCGATGATGCAGAGGCAGGGAACTCCAAGCGAACAGTAGCAAGCGATCTGAAGAGGTGGTAGAGGAATTGAATAGTCGTGAGATAGATTGGCTTTAAGCCATGAATAGACAGAGAATACGAAGAAGAAGAAGAGAGAAGAAGAGAATGAAGATAGAGAGAGTGAGAGCAAAGAAGAGACAGTGAAGAAAAAAGTAGAAAACAGAGAGCCAAGCTGACCTAAGTCAACATCGAGCAGACAGAAAGATTGAGAGGTTCAAGCAATCCCTGAGAGGATCTGTCGGGAATTGAGCACCACAATGGGATTCTCCCATTAAAGACCAAAGAGGTCAAGTTCTGGTAAGGAAAAGAGATTGTGTACTCTAGTAGCTTGGGGGATCCAAGAACCACCCTACCAAACATTATCTATTTCAAGAGACTCAAATTGAGCTCCTCATTGTATATCTCTACTTTAAAGACACAATAAAAGAAGGCCACTACTGAAAACTGGACTGGAGATGTAGCCCTAGAGGATAGGGTGAAGTCCTTATTAATTTGCTGTGTTCTTGTATTTGCTTACTGTGTTTCTCCTACTATTTTCCATTCTTCCAGTGTCTGTGTATTTTGCAATGTGATCGATCTGTTGCCTAAGATAACATAGACACACACACCAGCACGAGTCTGTAATACCTTCATTTATTAATTAAGTAACTAAGATCACTCACGAGTGATTTTTAGATCAATAAACTAGAACTTTTATGTTGTCATCAGAATACACCAACAAGTTTAGGTTTATTAGGGACTTGGATTAGGCGAGAGGAGAGTTAATTCTCCAAGGCTGCTCAAAATTACAAAACATAGAAGTTTGATTAATGAGCAAAATCCAATAGCATTAGGGAGACCAGGAAAACTCCGTAGCTGGGAGTAAAGCACAAGGAAGAGTGAAGATAAGGATGAGAGATACCCCCTCTCTTACTTGTTGGGTCTCACCTCATGACTATTTCGCCCGACTTCCGATACAAGTTGGTGACCATAGTTGCCTATCCTAGGGATCACATAGGTGGTTGCGGAGGGGAATCTCGTGGCACCTGAGACTGATGTTGTATCACGTTCAGAAATACTTCTGGAGGGTACCCTTTCGAAGCTTTGGTGCTTGCATCGGCAAATGCTGTTGTCAGGAGGTCAGCGTAACTTCCTCTAATACCTTCGCTAGTAGGCCTGGGCCATCATTATACCAGACTATCTTCGGAAGGTCCCTTACTTCACTTTCTTGTATTTTGATGTCCGGTCCTCATCACCCAAAGTGGAAATACTTGGAAGTTGCTTGATTGGTTGTATCTTTAGGGATTTTATAGTCGAGTGCTCTTTGCTCTTTGTATATAGTTGGCTTTCGGTATTTTTGTCATCAATTTTTGACATTAGATTCTGAGTGACTGACCTACCACTTTGCTGATCTTGAAAGGCTTTTGATCTTTCTTTCGAAAGTTGTGGAGTTGCCTCCTCAAGGTCAAAGGTTTTGATTGTGCATCTATCTTCCTTGGAAAGTCATTTGTACAATCCCATAAGGGAAGGATCTATGAATAAGTTAGATATGGCCCATATTCCTGTAGAAACCAACCAAGGTACCCTCCCAAAAGGGGATCCTTGTGCTTTTCCTTTCTTTGGAAATGTTGGTACCCCTTGATGGTCACTTTGAATATTCCTGGATTGAATGTTGGACTACTAGTTTGGATGTGGTCCACTCCAAATATTCCTGATGTTCTTGAAGCTTCTTAGATGAATGCTTTATTTCTAGGGAATCAAAATGGTGTTAATTGTCCATCTTCTTTAAAAGAGAAATCTAGTATTCCTTTTTTTCCTCCCTCTTGTAACAAGAGATTTAAAAATAAGAGAAAGAGGAGGACAAAGAAGAAGACCATTTCTATCCAGTCATCATCAACCTCTGTAAGTCATGTTGGAGAAGAGCCTTCAGCCTCTGAAAGTCATGCTGGGGGCACAAGTCTAGTCATTGCAAGTCATACTAGTAATTCATCATCAACCTCTGCTAGTCATGTTGGAGATGATCCTTCAGCCGCTGTAAGTCATGCAGGGGGCATAAGTCTAGTCACTGCAAGTTATACTAGCAAAGAGTCATTAACCTCTGCAAGTCATGTTAGGGACTTTCCACCAACCACTACTAGTCATGTTGGTAGAATGGATGATGATCAGAAACCTAAGCGTAGAAGTATTAAGCCTAAGTTCCCTTGTAATATATGCAAGGAAGACCATCTTGCTGATTTTTGCCCTATTATTCCAGAGGTATAAAGAATATGTTCTGAGTTTGAAAATTCTTCTACTCCTGAATCTGATATGGTTTCTCAACAGTCATATCAACCATTGGTTGATAACGTGGTTACGCCAGTGCAATCTTTGGCTAATTACACTCCTCTTTTGGGGGGTTAAGTGCCTAACAATAGAGTCTATTTGATTTCTAGTACAGAGTCTTTTGGTATAGGGGGCATTTCGATTTCTTTGAATGTTCCCCCTCCAATTTCTAGGAGTGTCTCCTTTGATTGGGATAGTCTTGTCAAGCCTCGTCTTCCTTCCTCTGCACCTTTCCAAATAAATATTAGAGTTAATTCCACAAACATCTATCGATGTATGGTGAATGAAGGATCTTCTACAAGTATTATATCCTCCTTGACTTGGAAAGCTTTGGGTTCTCCAAAGTTGTTGACAATTGAGAGTCAGTTGTTAGCTTATGATAAAAGACCTAGTGAATCTATGGGTTTTCTTCCTCAATTTCCTATTACTTTAGGTGGGAAGACTATATTAATTAATATGATGGTGGTTGATCACCCTTTAGACTTTAATATGCTACTTGGGTGTGATTATGTTTATGCGATGAATGTTCTGGTATCTTCACTCTTTCGAGTGATGTGTTTTCCTCATAAAGGGAATAATGTCACTATTTATTAGCTTGCATCTGATAATCACCACCCTAATTCGAATTTACTACAGAATACCCCTTGGTTTGTTCCAAGTGTTCAAGTAGACTCTACCCCGCCACGGGTGAATTATGTGGCATTGAATCCTCAATGTTCAATTTATTTTGAGAAGGATCCTTTGACCTATTATTCTCCTTCTTTGGACTTGGTCCTGGAAATTGACCAAGAGATTCTTCCTATAGGGACATGGGACCCCTTAATTCCCTCTTTTGATCCTTGTAGTTCTCATGATTTCTTGGAATTTTATTTTCCTTCATAGGAGGAACTCTTTGAAGCCATGAGTTTTGACTACCAAAGGAGTCCTTGGCCCGAGCCTCGCAAGGGGCTTATTCCGAAGAACTATTATGTGTAAGCTGTAAGGCTGTGTGGTTCCCTGTACCATATTGTACATATAAGGTACGCATTTTCAATTTTTGTATTCTATAACACAAGATTTTATCCGAAGTTTATATGTGGGATGTATTAACTTCTTATCTAGTGTTCTTATTTATGTCTACAAAAATTTGAAGATTTCTCCTTTGGACATTTGTATGGTTGATTCGCTCTGAAAGGTATTGGTTCTCGAAACTGGCATATAGGTTAGGTTTTTAACTTGCATTGTGCATTTATCAGTTTCCTTTCCCATTTTTGCCTTAGCATCAACCCCACCAAGATATGATGCAGAACCTTCTCTTTGCTTAGAAGTTTCATGACTTGTGTGGTAGATCCTACCTTATCATGGGCGCCCTAGATAGTACCTTGTTGTCACTTGGCACCCATGCTGAATTTTTGATCTTAGGCTCGAGAGTCCTCTTTAGTCCCACCATGACTTGTGCATTTAAGCATCATTCCTCTACTTCTTCGTTATTTTTCTGGCCTTATACCCTAGAGGCTCCTTTGTGTTGATTTGTACTGCTGCATTGCATTTTGACTATTTGCAACTTTTGGCCTTGAGCCAGCTTCACTTGGACTCGTGTTTAAGCCACTTATTTGACCATTTATTCTACAAAGTCAACCATGCAATCACTTAGCTTCTACAACTTGACTCATCCTTTTACCCGCGGAAAGAGCATCCCTTTGAGTGTCCTTGACCAGTTTCGCCTCCATGCATTGAGCATAGGAATGTTCCCTTCCCAGGAACTAGATCATATGTTTCTCTAACACTCATTCTTTCCACTGTACTATAACATTCTTTTATTCTTTTCCTAGCTTAAAGAAAAAGACAAAAAAATTATATATTCCAAAAAGAGCGGGAATGGGATAACATTTCCATATTTTTTGGTAGCTAGAGTCAGTCGTGTCGCCCTTGAACAAATCACTCAAAATAAATTCTCTCCTCCATTGGGGTGGGATTTAGTTTGACTTAGGAGTGCCTTAACCTTGTTATTGAGTCAGTACTCCTCTGATTGGTTACCTCTTCCAATCATATGGAGAGTTTGCTTATGCCTCTTGCATGACAAGCTTATAAAGAGATATCATATGTTGCCATATAGTCATAATTGAGTCATGCTTTTGTTCAAGGGAAGTAAACCTGAGTCAGCCTCTCTACAGTGTCTCTTGACCTATTTTTCAGTCGACCATCTCTGGTTGTTAGTGTCATGTTTGTCATCACATCAATTATATTGGTCCTTTGCTTGTGCGGGTTTGAGAAGGTCTCCATTGACTTCTTGCTAGTGGGTCTTGAAAAATTTCTCTGAGGGCAGATCTAGAGCCGCACCCTGGCCCTATTTTCATTATTGATAGGTCACCTTGCGCTCATCATCAATCAGTATCATGTGTCTTTGACTGAGTGTTTTCCCTTGTGTTCAACATCATCTTTCATCATCACACATTGGGATTCGTGCAGTGCCTTGGTTTCCATTTGACCCTATTGGTGGATTCCTCGCCTCTGTGTCAACTTTTATTATTGGTTGGTTCAAAGGGTTTCTATCGTGCACTAGCTACATCTTGTGTATGCCAGAAATGTGCTTCGGTTGGGTTACTACATCTTTTTCGTCTGATTCCTTCCAGATTATTGGCCTACAAGTTACACTCGCACTAGATTGATGAAGGATTCCTTAATGCCTTCCTTCTAGCAGATCTTTTCCTATCGACTACAGTTCATTTGCTCTGGGAAAAAGATCTAGACCATTTGGCAGTATCTTGGGGTTTACAGCCATCAGTGGCAGATTACTTCGCTATCGACAGTGGTAAACCATCATTCTCTCTTGATTGATAGATTCTTTCTAGTGTTCAACTTCAGCTCATTCATTCGTACTTATTAGATTGTAGTGGGTACCTTGACTCTCATTATCATTATCGGTGAGTAGTCTCATGTTTGTTAACGGTATACATCAAAAATCGGTACTCAAATGATTTCTCATGTGGTCGACCTCAGATCATTCATTCCCATTGTGTAGAAACATATCACGGTGGTCGGTGAAGACCTGGGGTTTCATTAGCATGTTTTGGTTCACTTGTTAGTTGCTCCTGTTGACGCTAGTTGACACTATCCACCTTATATGTTGCAGTTCTTCACAACGACATCTTATATGCTGGCATCTGAGTTGCGATATTTTATTATTTTATTCCATCATGTTCATTTGGTACTATTGGGATTATTTTTTGACATGAGTGATCAACGTCATCCTTTAGCATCATTGATCGTCTTCTTATATGTGATATTTAGACATGTACTTTTTCGATCACGATCAGATGATCCATTATGTACTTTCAGTTCCTTTATACTAGTATACATATTGGATTCGCTTGTACTTGATATGTGGACATGATTTACTTTCTCTGAGCATGGGTATGCCCACCTCAGACAATATTTTCTTTTTGATCTCTTTTGATGGCTTGGCAGGTTGAATTCTGGTGAAGTCCTTCTTAGTCTCGGCATGATTCTTTCCATACACTTAATACATTTCAGCCATCATGTACCCCTTTTGACCTCATATATTAGGGAGCATCTATTGTAGCACCATTTACCACTCTTGGTATATATGATGCTTTGTTTATGGCCTAGGGAAACCCCTCCTTCTAGACTTGGTCCAAATATATAAAAAAAAAAAAAATGTTTTATTCCCTGTATGCTACTTTTCCTTGAGCTAAAAGTGTGTACACATGGGTCAGTCAATACCCAACCCATGTATATGTATTAAAACACTTAAAAAATTAAATTTCCTTAATTTTGGGTGGAGATCACAGGTTTTACCTGTTGACTATCTCCTATTGCCCGTGGCCCAACTGTTTCCCAACTAAAAAACTAATTGGTATAGGTATAAATAGACCTCTATGGGAAGGCCTTAAGGGAGAGGAGAAGAGATAGAGTTATTATACTGATATTATCCCTGATTAAGTCTGATGAATCCCTGCGCCTCATGCACTTCCCCAAGCTTCAGGAAACCCTTGTTTCCTTTATTATAGATATCCTTCCTTTTTCTTGAGATATCATGGTGTTGGTGATGGAAGAAGATTGTTGAAGGCTGGGATAGGACGAATATAGAGGGAGGTTCCACTTGGAGCCAGAGGAAGACTCAGGAGAATTCTCTCCATGTTATTTATAGCTTACTGCAATAAAAGAAATGTTGTCTTGTTTCCGAAATTAACTATGTCTATGCATCCAATTATGTTTTAATTCATATATGAATGTCGTTTTGATGTCTGATCAATCATTTGTTTATATGATATAAAGTCAATTTCATGAATATGATTTACTTCTATACTTCTATGTATGTTCAAATTGAATGATTTTCAGGTTTGAAGAACATTAGGAGTTACAGAGGGTCTGAACCTTGCGAGACCGACTCAAACGAAGGAAATCGCGTACGGTCATTGTTACGTAGTTTGATAATATAAGCATCTTGCCTGATCTATTTGAGTATTGCTTGTTGTAGTTTGCTTCTACTCTGTTAGGGTTCTAACCCAAAGCCCTAAGGTGCTTTCACCCAAAACAGTAGGTGAATGACATGAAGAGATTCCTGGTTCATGAGGAATAAAGCGGGAAGAATAGTCATGACAAATATACAAGGTCAGTAACATGTGGATATGAATTGATATTGTATGCTTGTATTATGCCTATGTTTGATAAAAACAACTTACAAGTACGTGGCATATTCCTATGGATTTCGGTCTTTCTAGGTTAAAAACTACTTACCATTAGGGCCCCCTCTGAAATCAGCTTATGGTTTGAGTACAACAGGATGTTTGACAATGTGAATTGATATGCGAACTAGGGTTTGAATTTGACCAAGGTTCTTTGTTTCCTCTCTTCCAGACATGCCATTTTCTTTGGATTTTGACAAATCTAATGCCCTAAACAAATCCAAGCTCTGATTCTTAAAGCTTGAAAGGATTAAATATTATCTTACTGACATAAAAACAAGGAGACACATATTCCAGATACATACAACAAGGATGAAACTTGCAAAGGATGTTACAAAAACTTGTACTTATCTTTCTAAGCTTGGTGATTCTCACTAGACATAGATATTTTCTAAGATTAAAAGCATAGAGGGTTTAAAACACTTCGACAAGATTTTGCAAGAAGCAAGTGGTATCATTTTTCTTGTGGAAATTTGGGCTTGTGCATATTGACAATGTTAGCCTTGGAAGCATTGGGCCCAAAAATGGATCCAAAGCACTACCAAAGGCTTCAAAATTTGCTTAAAATCATGCCAAAGGATCCAAGTATGCACCAAAGGCTTCAAATATTGCTTAAGACCAAATAAAAATCCCAACAATCACATGCCAAGAGCCCTTGGAAGGGCGGAAAATCACTATCAGGAGGAAAAAACCAAAGAAAAACAGTGAAAACCCAAAATCGCAGGGTTAAACACTAAAATAATAGTAGCCGTTAGATATGGTCAATCAACGGCCCAGATCTAAGCGGAAAATTGCAATCAGTGAATCTGATCAGCACAGGCGGGTAGCGGCAATCAACACAAGACACTGCCAATCAGCAATCGCCGATGATCGGATTGGCGGGTCACATCAGCAAAGTTATTGGCGCAGACAGTGTGGAATGAGCGATTATGATTGGCGATTAAACATGGACCATGGATTGCATGCACAGATTGACCACCCACATTGGATCGGTAGATTGCAATCAGGGAAACCAAGGGGCAGAGCCTTTATGCCTTCATATGTGCGATGCAATGATGCAGACCCAACGGTATTCTAAATAGTATTTGATAATATTTCAGGTCCGCAAGAAGGCCAATTTTAATGCATTTTCAATGTTTTTCATATTTTAAGAAATACAAAGGGAACCTTTGGCAGTGATGATGCAATAGGTCCCAAACCCGAAAGGGTTCAGGAATGAAAAGCATAATTTGCAGGTAAGCCATAAGCCATTTTTCATGGTCTTTTAGTGTTTTTCAACACATTTTAGAATAAAAAGGGAAGCAAGGGACCAGGCCATTTCCGATTTGTGATAGCAACGCTAAGGGCATACCCGATAGAGGGATAGGCCATGTTAAGGAATTTTGAAGTCCGAAACAAACTAAGAAGGGAGAGCTTTTGTTGCATGCAATGTTTTCTGTGTAAAAATAGGAAAACAATATTTATAAACATTTAAAGGGATTACATAGGCTTGAAGACCCTTTCCATTACCTAACAGAGGCTGGGAGATAGGGATAGAGGCCATAAAATGATCATGAATAGTACAGCACAACACAGCACACGTAGCTAGCCCGAAACAAAATCTGTCATGAGGAATCAACAACACAGCTTATCAAAAACCAACAAGTGATTATGGGGCATCCCTAGCACAAGAGAGCTCCCAGATAGCACATCAAGCTATCTGAAGGTGGTTATTCCTCTGTCAGAAGGAGAAAAATCTCTGAACCATGCTTGCCTATTCAGTGAATCAAACAGTTAAGGGACAGAGAGGATAGATTAAGACTCCGAGCCTTTGAGAGCTCAGGAGAATTGTAAAAGGCCTATAAAAGGCTGAAAACTAGATGTAACAATGGTTCAACTTCTAGAGACTATTGAGACTTTGCTACTCAAGCTTCTCATTTGCATTCATTAGAAATACAAGCTTCTTTTGCTGTTATATGTTCAATGTTCATTTTCTCTTCTGTTCTAAGCTTGCACTTGAACAATTTCTTCATGTTTCTTCTGTATCTAATGCCATATAACTGTCATCTTATCTCTACATTGATAAATTAGATTTGCAAGCTTCTTTACTGCCTATAGCTAGCCATTCATATGTGTTATTAACATAGTTTACATGGTTATCTGGCTTGATCCAAACCATCATTCATTCCAATAGTTCAGAGAAAAATATTGAAGATTATATGTTACCAGGCATCTCCAAGCTGCAACCTAAGAGAGTTTCCTGGAGTGATAACATAATTGGCGCCATTTCCGGGGACCGAAAACTGAAGCTCAGCTCCCCTGGGAAATGACAGAGATCCAGCTTTGATGATAGACAAGGTTTGGGCACTTTTTTGGTTGTAATAATCTATCTGGTGACTCTACTGGAGGCCGAACCTTTTGGCGACTCCACTTCATAGTTTTGGCTTAGTTTGTGAGGCATACTCAGAGAAATCCTCATAAGTCACAAGCTAACCCAGTACCTGACCTTGAAAAGATCACCAAAGAAATAAAGGTATTGCAAAAAGGAACATCAGGTTCAGGTAAACCTAAACAATATCCTATATCTCTTCAAGAAAATCCTGCAATAGAACAAATACATGTTGAGAGTATAGCATCTAATACTAGCAGTGAAGAAAAAATCTCAGAGATTCATAAAACTCCTTATTCTTTAGGTTTCCCTTTTGTTGCAAGCCCAAAGGAAACCTCACCTCCTATCCATTATACTCCTTTAGTCTTATTAGTCACTCCTCAACCCTCTATCATTCAGACTGCCATTACTCTTTTAGCCACCACAGCTATGGCAAGGCCACAAGCACCCACCAAAATGGAAAGAATCATAGCTAGTATGTATGGACCTCTAATAGTGCCCACTCCTTTAAATGCCATGCCTACTGGAGAATATCAGAAGTATATGCCTAAGTTCACTGGGACTGAAGGTCTTTCAGCAAAAGAACATCTTGATTCATTCTATAGCTATGTTGATAACCTGGACATTAGTGAAGATGATGTCTAGATGAGAGTCTTTGTCCAAAGCCTAGATGGAGAGGCTAGAAAATGGTTCAGAGAACTAACCCCAAGATCTATAGCAGATATTGGGGCTTTAGATGATGCATTTCTAAAGCATTGGGGGGATAAGAAGGATCTCCTCTACTACCCACTGAGTTTGGGAACTTAAAGAGGGAAAATGGTGAGTTTCTGTCTGATTTTAATAAGAGGTTTAACCACATGTACAACAAGATACCAACTGAAGTAAAACCCACCACTACCTCTGCTAGACTCATCTATGCTAGTGCTTTTGATTCTGACTTCTGTTTACTGTTGAGGGAGAGGCAATGTGCTTCTTTGGCTGATATGCAGGATGCAGACTTGGAGGTAGAATCAAACATCATGGCTGCAGATAAGCTCAAGGGAAATGTTGATATAAGGAGACAAAGGGGCGAGTCTTCATCACCTTCAGATCCCAAGATTGATAAAATGACCAAGATGATAGAGTCATTAGCCTCTGAGATCTCCAAATTAAAGGTTGAGCAGCACTCTGGGAAAGGAAGGGTTCCTAATACCTTTGCTCCTCCGAATCCAAATCCATATAGAAGAGAAAATGGCCAGTTGCAGACTTTGCAAAGAAATAAAGATGCCAATTAAGACCAAAGGGTGAAGACCCCTTTTTCAGAATGTAGTCATGGAAGAAGAGCAGTTTGAAGAAGATAATGAGATCCATTGTATGGAAGACAAAGGCAATGCCCCTTTTTTGACCTTAGCTACCTATGAGAAGTTACTATTCAATGACCAAATCATCTAAGAGTGGGACGGTAAAGCTATTCTACAAACTGAAGATCAACAAAGATATAGTCTAAGGTCAAAGATGAATAATGTCAAGGAAACTCCTGCTCATAAAGCTATTGTCCCTGCAGAACAACAAGCTAATAAGCAGAAGCAACCAGCAGTTGATCCTATCATCCTCAAAGCTCTAGCCATAGAGGTAAAAGGCCTTGACAAGCCCCCTTCTTCTTTCAATTTTCAATCATAAATTCAGAAGCTAAGAATACCTATGCCTCTGATTGAACTAGTGAAGAATGAGTCCTTCAAGAGATCTATCCTCGAGGCTCTTGAGCCTAAAGCCATCCAAGCCTCCACTAACTATGTAAATCTGCAAGATGAGCAACCAACTGTTATTCTCAGCCCAATGATTGAAAATTGTGAAGACAGCTCCCCATCATTCTATGTTTCTTTGTCCATTCATGATAAAATCCTTCACAATTGCCTTATGGACACTGGAGCCAGCCATAATCTAATGCCCAAGGCTTTCATGGATAAATTGGATCTTGACATTACCAAGCCTTACCATGACCTTTTTCTTTTTACTCTAGAAAAGTGGAATACCTGTGATTAATTAAGGATCTAGCCATCATTTTTTCTCAACTACCCATGAAAAGCATGATGATGGATATTGTGGTTGCAGATGTCCCCACCAAGTTTGGCATGTTACTTTCTAGAGGCTAGATCAAGAGATTAGGTGGAACATTGCAAAATGATCTATCTTATGCTAATGTCCCAGTTTTTGGACGTGAAAGCAGGAGGTTATACAGAGAAGCTCAGTTGGCTTATATAATTAGTGATTGAAGGAATCCCACCAATCATCCCATATATGTTGTTGACACTAATTTTGGAGCTTTTTTTCTTCAGATTAAAAAGTATCAGTTGGCCTCTACTCAGCTTAAGAAACCAATTTGCCAGATCACAGAGGAATACATTGATTCATCTTTTATATTAACTTTTCAGGTCACAAATGACACAACAGAGTATGAAGCAGACCTTATCATTCAGCAAGTGTACAAAACCTTCCAAGCAAAACATCCAAGGCTAAAATAATATAGAGATGAGGTGAAATATAGACCATCTCTGCCTGATAATGCCAAATGCTAGAAAACCTTTGAAGTAGATGAGCAAATAAATTAGCTTTGCAAGTCTTTGATGATTTTGCTAATATACACATTGACCAAGAGAAAGAAACCTTTGATAGAAAGGTAAAAAGGGTCAATTTTTCAGTTTGGTGACTATTTTCTCAAAAGGGATGCATTAAAGGAAGGAGGAGATGTTTTTGATGGCCCAATCAATGGGCAGTTTTTGAAACTCTATTTCATTTAAGGCTTTAAAGCCTTGGTATTGTAGATATGTTTTTTCCAGTTTTTATTTTCATTGCAAAATAGACTCCATGCCCAATGCAACACTAGGAGGAAGGTTTGATGTTGTTTTTATAGGAAAGGCATTGATCTGTGATTCTTGAAACCTCACAGGGAGGATTTCATCCTCAGAAGGAGCCAATGTTAGCCTTGGAAGCATTTGGCCCAAAAATGGATCCAAAACACTACCAAAGGCTTCAAAATTTGCTTAAAATTATGCCAAAGAATCCAAGTATGCACCAAAGGCTTCAAATATTGCTTAATATCATTTTAAAATCCCAACAGTCGCATGCCAAGAGCCCTTGTAAGGGCAGAAAATCACTATCGGGAGGAAAAAACCAAAGAAAAATAGTGAAAAACCAAAATTGCAGGCTTAAACATTCAAAGAATAGCAGCCGTTAGATCTAGTTGATCAATGGCCTAGATCTAAGCAACAAATCGCAATTGGCGGATTTGATCGGCACAAGCGGGTAGTGGCAATCGACACAAGACATCACCGATTAGTGATCGCTGATGATTAGATTGGCAGGTCACATCAGTGGAGGTATCAATGCAGATAGTGTGGAATGAGCAATTGAGATCAGAAATTAAACGTGGACCGTCGATTGCACGCATAGATCAATGGCCCACATCTCATCCACTGATCACAATCAAGGAAACCAAGGGGTGGAGCATTTATGCCTTCATATGTGTGATGCGATGATGTGGGCCCAATGGTATTCTAAATAGTATTTGATAATATTTCAGGTCCGCAAGAAGGCCAATTTTAATGCACTTTCAATGTTTTTCATATTTTAAGAAATGCAAGGGAGCCTTTGATAGTGATGATGTGATAGGTCCCTGACCTGAAAGGGTTCGGGAATGAAATGCATAATTTTTTAGGTCTACCATAGGCCATTTTTCATGATTTTTTAGTGTTTTTCAACACGTTTCAGAATACAAAGGGAAGCAAGGGACCAGGCCACTTGCGATTTGCGATAGCGATGCTAAGGGAAAACCCGATAGAGGGATAGGCCATGTTAAGGACTTTTGAAGTTCAAAACAAACTGAGATGGGTGAGCCTTTGTTACGTGTAGCTTTTTCTGTGTAAAAATAGGAAAACAATATTTATAAACATTTAAAGGGATTACATAGGCCCAAAGACCCTTTCCATTACCTAACAGAGGCCGGGAGACAGGGGCAGAGGCCGGAAAGTGATCATGAATAGCACGGCGCAACACGACACGCGCAGCTAGCCCGAAACAGAATCTGTCATGAGGCATCAACAACGCAGCTTATCAAAAACCAACAAGTGATTATGGGGCATCCCTGGCATGAGAGTGCTCCCAGACAGCGCATCAAACTATCCAAAGATGGTTATTCCTTTGTCATAAGGAGAAAACCTTCGAACCATGCTTGCCTATTCATTGAATCAAATAGTTAAGGGACAGAGAGGATAGATTAAGACTCGAAGCCTTTGAGAGCTCAGGAGCATTCTAAAAGGCCTATAAAAGGCTAAAAACTAAATGTAAGAATGGTTCAACTTTTGGAGACTATTGAAACTTTTCTACTCAAGCTTCTCATCTGCATTCATTAGCAATACAAGCTTATTTTGATGCTATATGTTCAATGTTCATTTTCTCTTATGTTCTAAGCTTGCACTTGAACAGTTTGTTCATGTTTCTTCTATATCTAATGCCAGATAACTGTCATCTTATCTCTGCATTGATAAATTAAATTTGCAAGCTTCTTTATTGCCTGTAGCTAGCCATTCATATGTGTTTATATATATATATATGTGTGTGTGTGTGTGTGTGTGTGTGTGTGTGTGTGTGTGCATCTACCGATATGGTCAGTATTATCCATCCATTCATTGAATCTACAAACTATTGAGCATTAGTGGTTTAAAGCCTCGTAAGCTGAGGGTGTTCATGCATGTCTTGAGTAAAAACATAGTTTAAATGGTTATTTGGCTTGATCCAAACCATCATTCATTCCAATAGTTCAGAGAACAATATTGAAGATTATATGTTACTAGGCATCTCTGAGCTGCAACCTAGGAGAGTTTCCTGGAGTGATAACAGATAGAAATGGATTTATTGGGTCTTTTAGTTCTACATGACTGCCTATATATTTGTTATTCTTGTCATCCCCATCGTCTTATTCTAATTCCCCGACTCCATTCCAACTTCCAATCCTCAGTCTTGTAGATAAATATTCACTGATATATGTGCTCAAGAATATATGTTGTCCATTCAATCTTTGTCACCCGTGCTGGGTTGTTGTGTGGGTTTCTTCGTTTCATACAAAATTTCATCACACATTTTCAAACCTTTGTTTCTGCTTCCCACAGGCCTATGTTGATCATGAATTTATGAATAAGTGTCGTGTTGATTTCTTCCACTCAACAATATGTCAAATCTACTTTCAAAATGTGAGTTACGTCAAGTCATTGTGGTTAATATGTTTCTCTAAACTTGGGGTTCTAATTTGAACCCTTCATGCTTTTAAAATATCCTCCTTCTTCATTTGGCTACACTGTTAAGATTATGGTGTAAGAAGCATATATTTAGGTTTTTTTTAGGTGTAGTTCTGTTATCATGGTCTCCAGACATCAATGACTTGAAGGCTCCTTCATTTCTGTGGAATCATTTTCAGGTATGGACAACTTGGATTTACAGTTAACGTAAGCAGTTAGGCTTATCTCCATGATTGGATACAAGGATAAGGCATTCATTTATTGAACTATTAATGAAGAATAGTTATGAGCTCTAGGTTTATGTAGACAAGATGTCATCCAGAAATTTATACCCACAACAATCTATGGGATCTCCATCTTAAGCCTCCTTATTTTAGAGCATCCATTCATATCAACTAAAACCAAAGGAAGAAAACTATCATGGCCATGGCTCTGGAGCCAATAAGAAAACCCTGGTTCTTAAGCTCCATGCACTTGGGGAAATTTAAAGGTGCTACCATCTCGTTCGATGATTTGATGAAGCTGGGTAAAGGAGGATTTGGGGTTGTTTACAGAGGAGTTTTGCGTAATGGAAAGGAGGTGGTTGTCAAGAAACTCGATGCCTTCTCCTTGCAAGGTGAACGAGATTTTCATAACGACATGGCCATTATAGGCGGGTTGCACTCTCCTTTCATCGTTAGTATTTTGGGTTATTATGTAGATGGTAAGAGGAGGCCCCTCATTTATGAATATATACAGAACAAGAGCCTGCAGGAAGCTTTGTTTGAGAAGGATGATCTAAGTTTGCCTGGTAAGCCATATTGGGAGAAGAAATTCAATATTATCCTTGATTATTGTGTAGGCTCTGGAATTTCTGCACCTTGAATGTGATCTGCCCATCATGCATGGAGATGTAAATCCCAACAATGTGCTATTAGATGGCAATTTCAGTGCTCGTATTGTGGACTTCGCACTTGCAAGACTTAAGAGCAATGATATGATTATAATTTTTCTTCTCAAGTGAGAATGTATGACAGAGAATTGTGATCAGGTGCCAAAATCCATATTGATATTACCAACACCAATTTGAAAAGGGGATTCAATGGTTAAGCACCAGTTTTTATCAAAGAAAGAAATTTTATTGTGTGCTTCATTTAAAATTTTGTAGTGTTTATAGACAATGAATTTTGGGCTCAGATCCTCGGAAAACAAAGACAAATTTCAAAAATCTGGAAAGTGGGTTTTGTGCAGAATGACATCAATTAGGTCTCTTGTGAAATTTTTCACACAATTGTCAAGGGTTTGAGATATTTTGTCGGTGATTTGAAAGGAAAAAATTAATTTCATGAATAGCCAAATTTCTTTAAGTAGCACTAAAGTTTTGGAATTCAGTTGAATGTTTTATAATTGAATTTTTATCCTTAGATGGTTTTAGTGCATGTCTGGTTGATTCAGGTCTTGCTCACTTTGTTTCTCAGAGAAACATTTATAGAACTAGACATTACCTAAGTTTTCTAAGCATATTTTACTTTTCAAAATGATGAAGCAGTTACAAAGTATGAGGATTTCACGAAGGTTTTTACTTACCACAAACAAAGATATCAAAAGAGAAAAAGTGTTGTGTTACAACTAGTGTTTAGGTGGCAAAATTGACCTTGAGAAAAGGGAAGTTGACAGATTTCTAGTGAACCAATTCCAGATTTCAATAAATAATACTTTCAAACAGTTCCAAATGTATGGCAGAGTATCCAAAAATTATTTTTATTTTTAGTATATTGTTTAGGATAATTATTCTAGAAATATTGTAACAAGTTAGAGATATATTTTTCTATATATTTGATCATCTGTAATAAACATAGGTTCACTTTTGATGCCAAAACCCTTTAGCTCTGTAAAACTTCTATTATAGAATTCCTTATCAAAGCCTTCCGACTCTAGTTTATGACAGAATTTGAGTTTCTAGTATGTTTTTCTAGTGTTTCCATAGCTTGTTTTCTACATGTTATCACTCAGAAGTATTCCCCAGAAGTTATAAAAACAAGGAATAATCTGAGGTAACCACAAACCTAATCTTTTAGGCTCGGGTTCTAGCCAACCTAAGTTTAGAGAGGGCTCTCTCTTTATAATTTAACTTTGTTTTGGTGGGATTTTAGGCTAGTTCTTAGTGCTCATAAGGTTTTGAATTTGTTGGGTGGTGGAATTCTGGGAACAGATGGAAAGAGCAAGGCCTTCAAGCCATTGGGCTATGGAGTCAATTAAAGGATGGCTTAACTGGATCAAATCAATCATTAAAGGAAGAGTTCACAGGGCAGGCTAGCAAAGCAAAAGGAAAATCTTCAGGTTCCAATGGATGAGGTAGTCCTAACCAAGGTGAAAGGGCAATGAAGAATCCTTAGACCAGGATCAAGATGAAGAATAGGAAGTGATCATGAGCAAAGGGAAACTAAGAATCCTTTACTATATACCTAGGGGGGAAACTACGGAAGTAAGGGAGCAATTAAGAATTCCCAAACTAAGATAGTTTAGCAGAAAACATTAAGAATGTAAATAGTCAAGACAAAGAGCATTCAAGATAGTTCTGAAATATCATTCCTAGTTTAACATTCAGATTTCATAGATACACATATGATTATTAATAAACATAAAGAGAAACAATAATGCACATGAGAGAGAGAATACTTATTTTATTTCCGTTTTACACAAGAATCCTGTGAAATTTCTTTACTTTATTCCTTGATTCAGCAAGCCAATCCGGTATTGAGTATAACAGCTTCTTAATTTGAGAAGAAAATTTCTATAGAAATGTCTTTGAATCCACCCAAAATACTTCAAATGAAGAAGTATTTATACAAATTCTAAATTGAAATATCTTGAAAAAATATCAAGATTGGTTTTACAAATATCTCAAATTGTTTTACACTGATAGAACTCAAATAAAGGACATTCAAAACCAATGAATCTACTTGGCACTATTTTTATGGATTTATAGTGACAAAGAAGATAAATTCGAATTTGATGGCAACTCTTAATTGATGATGAGGCATCCCAGTCACTAACTGCATCCTTTCTTTGTGCATTTTGCTCCAGCAATTCTACAAGATTAGGGTCCATTTATAGCTTTTTATATCTCAATCCATGATAGATATGTAAAAATTGAAAGAGGTTATTGTATATAAGTATGATTTTGAGATAAACCTCTCTCAGTTTCCAAAAATTCAGCTCCATCTGCTCACAATATTCTCTGCAAAAAGATGTAAAAAATAGGACTTTGCACAGTCCCAAAAATAGCCTATGAATACATGCACCTATATCACTTTTGGTAATACCTGTGTAAAACGTGAGATAGGTTTTTGTAGATTAGCCTTTTAGGAACACAAACCTCCTTCAGATTCTCCAAATTCATCTTTTATTAGCCACAATAGTTTCTGTAAAACTATGACTTAAACAGGAAATTTCTGAAGAATGTACCATTTCTGCTCTAATTTCATCTTTTAACCTTAAATTTCTTTTAACTATTTTTCAATTTTACTTTGGATAAACTTCATTGTTGCTGGTGAAAGTGTTTTCATCTCTGTTTAACCCTTACTGCCTCCATGTTTACTTTTACTGCTCCATTTTTTTCATCTATCTTCACTTTGACATGAATCTGTATGCTTTGTAATTGTCTTCCCTACTGTTTGTCTTCATGCAAGCTTCTTTACTTGACTTGGTCTTCAATCTGATACTCTTTAACCTTGATACACTTTGACTATTCTTTACTGTGTCCTTTTACCTTCACTGTATATTTTAGGTTTTTACTGTCTATTTCAACAGTAAATCATTTAATTCCATGTTTCCTCTGCTTGTCTTTTAACTGTATGTTTTATTTTCCATCTCTGTTTGAATAGATTTGATAACAATCTCAGAGTAAACAAGTCTTATGACTAGTATTAAGACTATTTATCCAAGGTTGCAGTCTTTTGATCGCCTGTAAAATAAAACAAGCTGTCAGGAAAACATTGGGTTGACAGGGAGGGTCATTAATGGCTTTATCAAGCTTTATAGGTCTATGGAGTGAGTCCAAAGTGCTTTCGGGAGGTAAACCATACTTGAATTGGTTATCAGAGGCTTCAAGTGGTGCAGAAGGGTTACATAGGGTTTTACTGCACAAACAGGCGAAAACGAGCAAAACTGGGGTTTTCGTGTTTAAACGGGTAAAGGTTTGATTTTTTTGAATTTTGTCACAAGGTGAACAGTAGACGGTTTTTTCATTTAGAGAGAGGGAGATAAGTGGTTTATTTCGCACCGTTTATAGGCGTTCGATGTTATTGGGGAGAGGCTGCCTGATGCCACTCATCGGCGGACACGTATCATCGGGGGCTGGCGGAAAAACTACTTTTTCGGGTAGGTATAGTTCGATGGATGGGTTGGCCCAATATGGATAAGAGCCATAAGATGTGGGGGGAAGCGATCGCACAATGATCGGGCGGGGAAACTGCATGGAGGGTAGTGGGGGGGCCGACAGGTGATTAAGTGCAGAAGTATGGTGATTAAGCATGGGTTAAGGACGAACTTAGGTGGCGGGGGTGATTTTCAGAGTTTTACTTAACGTAATCGTGAATCGATCAGTTAATGAACTTTGTCAAGGTTTGGATGAAATTCGTAGTTTTATAGTTAAAACTAGGTCTAGGGATATTAATGTAAGGGATTTAATATACACATATGGGAAAGGGTATTAATGGGAATTAATATATAAAAGTTAGAAGTTAATATGAGAATGGCGGAAATGAATTACACTAAGTATTTTCTGTGATTTGTTTTCTTTTCACATATATGCATTATAACTTAGGCTAAAGTGTTTTTGTGGGTTTTTGGGAAAAAGGGGTTTTCCATGGGGGTGATTACTTTCCTTAGACAAATAGTGTTTTAACCTTAGGAAAAGGGGTTTTATTAGGGAAATGAAGGGGAATGAAGGGAGATGAATTCTTGATAAGGGGGAATCTAGTACTTGTTGTCCTTAAGTCATTAAGTTGAGGATCCGGTTCCTCTAGAAGTCAGAGAAATGCTCTGAGCCTATTTGACTTAAAGGATTTAAGTACTTAGAATTTATTAATGGGAAATTAGTAAAGTAAAGGGGTGAAATGAATGGGGGAATTTAATTAATTGACTTTGTAAACCTTATGCATGCTTAATTTCCCATTCACATTTGAAATACATGTTGAAAGATGATAAATGTGCTTTTGTTTAATCAATCATAATACTTCTGCAACCTTTCTTCTACTTACCCATCTACTCATCCTACCATTTTTACTTCTCCTTATTAAGGTGCATTTGAGCTAGAAAACCCTTATCAATTTTATTTTAAAGAAGGAAACTAACCTTATATCATCCAAGGGCTCAAATTAAACTAATGAGCTCATTTTATTTACTCTACCTATATAATGATCTGCCAAGATTAAATAGTTTGATTACCATGGATTGTGGCATGAATAACAAGTTGCACACAATCATTATTATGCATGAAAGTAAATAGCAGTGGCATTTAGACTTGAACACTTTCATGGTCTTTTTGTTTTTTGGGGTT
Source organism: Pinus taeda (assembly GCA_000404065.3). Lineage (NCBI taxonomy): Eukaryota > Viridiplantae > Streptophyta > Pinopsida > Pinales > Pinaceae > Pinus > Pinus taeda. The sequence continues at coordinate 243,449 of APFE030783920.1, read as the reverse complement.
CATATATTTTCCTTTTTTTGGACCTTTTCTTATTCTTTTTGTCCTTTGATTTTTCTTTTAGGACATATCCTCTTTGCATTTTTTAATTTCTGAATATGGAAAACATTTTCAAAAGCAAAGGTATGTACATATTACAAGTTTTAAACTTAGTCATTCAAAAATTATGACTCCTATTGGTATAGGAACCTAACACTGCACATGTTCAAAGTATAATAGAATATCTAGGTAAGAATAGATTGAGTTTCAATCTCTCTGAAATCCCCTGCAAGTTTATAATCGTTTAAAGATATTAGTATATTGGACTATCTGTTTGAGGTAGCTCCTCTTTAAACTAGTTATTGTTTTTCCTTCTATATTCTCCTGAATGTGTTTTGTTGGGCTATAGAAGTTTTCTACATGCATCTAATTTTGCCTAGTTAATTAAGTATTATGTCTCACTCCTTAAATATCAGGAATCCCCTTATATTCTTCTTTCAAATTCTTTAAAAATTTAAGTTCTTCTGTCACGCTGGAAGCTGAAATTTTGAGAAAGGACCCTACAAGGGAGGGATTTATTCATGAACATGAATTATGCAATCATTAGTAACCACCCCATTAAATCTTAAATCTAGCCACTATGCTTCATAGGATGTTGTTTAGTGACAATGAACAACATTAAACAAGGCCTTGTAACAACTGAGGGAGCCCCCTCTGGTTCAAGGGCCAACTTGAACCTAAAGGCCAGTTGATTTGATTTCTCGGTGTAGTTTTTGTAGCCAAGAGCTACCTACGAGAAACAGGTACAACAGTGTGCATGCCATACATGCTATGTTGCGGGCATGCGGTAATATGTATGTGCAATCTGTAGTCATGGTATCACGACATGTGTATTTGTTATGTTGTACTATGTGTACGTATATGTATTGTGTGGGGTCATGCATTGGGTATAGATGTATGTATTGTGTTATACGTTGGGTGTAGGTGTATGTATTGTGTGGTGGTGTACACTAGGTGTAGGCACATGTATTGTGTTATATTGTACACTAGGTGTAGGTGTATGTGTTGTGTGTCAGGTGTAGATGCATGTATTGTGTGGTGTTGTATGTCATGTGAGGTTGTATGTGTGTGATGCACATTATGTGTATGTGCACATGGTTGAGGAGAAGGCACTGGGTGTTTTTTGGGTGTGGCAACTGATTTGGTGTGCGTACGGAATAAGGACAAAGTTAGAAGGTAAGGGTTGATTAAAACATAAGTATCAACATTTTATTTTAGTTTTATTATGCATGTGATTTATGATTCCAGTGTATGATGATTACATGTGATCTATGATTTTGGTTTATGATGGTTACATGTGATTTAGGATTTTGATCTATGATGGTTATGTTTTGAACTAACTTGATGTGATATGTTTATACATGATGATTTGGTCAAATATGCTAGTTTGACTTGTTGTGATAGGAAATGAACATAATTGCAAGTGTACCTTATTGATGGGCCACCAATGAGGTATGATTTGAAGTTATTTCAATTTCTTTTGAATCTAATGGAAATTACGTGCTTGGTACATGAAAGCACGAGAAATTCTAAGTTGGGTAGTTGAAATCAATTGCAAGCATTAGCAGCAATGAAAAAAGGAATTGGAACATGCAGCAGTATGTTGGTAAAGCACCTCAGGAGTAGGGCCATTATGGGACACTAGTACCCAATTGTGTATTTCCATGAGCATGCTATGACTTGTATGATGGTTTGAGGCAATTATATGCCTTGGTTTTTTGAATTTCTGATGCGAGGAAGGCTATCCAAGGGATGGATCGCCCAAGATAGGGGATGCCAGGGAACTTGGAAGGTCAGTGACTACATAGAAGGGGTAACTAGATTACCCGAGGGATTGTGTAGCAGAGAAGGGAAGCTCGGGGATATATTTGTTTTGGTCAACATTTCTAGGTGGAATCAAATACACATTTGGAGTGCGCCCTAGAACAATGAGTCGGTAATTGTTCGGTGAGAGGACAAGTGGCACGGGATTATAGTGCTGGACATTGGATGTAATTTTGATTGTGGTAGTGGATTCTGGACTTCTTAGGAAGGAGGTGAATCCTAGTATTACTTTGAGGGTGGAGGTGTGAGCCTCTGGATTCCCTTATTGTGGATGCAGTCATTGTATCCTTTTATTTGATGGTTGAGAAAATGTGTGTGTGTGGTTGTATTGTAAATATCATAATGAGTTGTGTTATAAATCTCTAATAAATAGTATGTTTGTCATGCTTAGAAAATAGTCATTGTAAATACTAAAATGAGCTATGTTATAAAGCTCCATGGGAAGTATGCTTTGTTTTTAGTAGTCTTATTGGTTATAGGTTTCATTGAACACCGAGGACAGTGTTCCCCCAAGGGGGAGGGTTCTGTAACAACCCTGGTTAAAAACTCATTTAAAAATATATAAGACCATGGTTGTTGGGATACGAATTCCAAGCCAAATGGTGGGAAAAACATCCTAGTGGGTGTTCATTTAGGTTAATATGACTAAGGAAATTGGCAAAGGCAATGGCTAAGGCATTGGAAAGGCAAAATGGAATTTTTGGCACATTTATTTATGAAAATAATGGAAATTAGGAGAAAAGGAAGGTGAAAGGTCACAGGTTGCATGTGAGGAGGAAATTGAAGGAAAATAATGGAAAATGAAGAAAATAGAGGCCTCATTGATAAAAACGCTTATGAGGATCAGTTGGTAAACTTTTGCTAGGTTTTGCATGGGATCAAGAAAGGAAAATAAGGAAAAGGGAAGAAAAGATCAAGAAAGGAAGAGTAGGATCAAGAAGCTACAACAATATTCTTTGTAGGTATCGATTTGCATGTGTATTTTCCTTGCTAGATTTGGCATGCATGGTATTGCATGTGGTTCCTTTGTTATTATGGCATGGGTTTGTTAGGTGTGACAGTATTTTTAGCCTGGCCTTTCCATTTCCAGATAACCATGGTGTGATGGGGTTCTCATATTTCGGTTGCGTTGTATTGCCGGATGGATTGGAAGCTGAGTGAGTTGGATCTTTGAATGATAGAGCACATAGCCTAGTGGTTCTTGAACCGAACTGTGGATCACGGGAAAGCCACTAACCTAGTAACCTGTGAGATAGATTGTGGGTTGCAGTAAAGCCAGGATTGTGTTGCCTCGGTGGGCTTAGGAATCCTTGTAGGTGAATGGCAGGATATACGGTAAAGCAAAGAGGTGGATTGCTCTCCATTGGGCCTTGTAATCCTGGGTTGGGATATGTGATAAATGTTGGAGAGTGGGTCTCAGTTTAGGGGCTAGTGTTCTGATGTGGATTGTGGTAAAGCCTGAGAGACTAGGAGAAAGGAAAATTCCTCACGGTGTAAGTGTAGAAATCCGGTGGCATCCATTCTTGTTTGGCCTAGTGGTCGGGTGGAGATCATGGTAAAGCCTGTTATTACATGTTCATTGTGTTGGCCTAGTGTTTTTGGATGGATTATGATAAAGCCTAGTTTCTATTGAATAGGGTGAGGTGATTTAGCCTTGGGATGCCCTGGTCGGTTATTTTGGTTTGAGAAACACATTCATGCTTGGAATATGGCATGAGGGTGAATGGTTGAAGAGAGATTTGGCTCAACAATTCTATGGTCGAGTGGAACGTGTAGTCCCATCTTGGGTTTAGATTTTGCATCATCAATATGAGGTTATTTCTCCTTGTATTTCTATAAGTATTATATTGGTTTATATTTGGATCATATGGTTGTGATTTCATTGGTATTTTTGTTGCCATTATGTTGGTTATGTATATGTTTTATGACGATGGTTATGTATGGATCTCATCATGTTTTTACTTGTAAATGAATGCACAATGTATCTATGACCTAATAGATGATAATGCAACAAATGACATAAGGGAACAATGTAAATTCATAGCGATTCTTAGATAAGTATGATACCCCTATGCTTAAATATGTTGTTTACACCGATAGATTGCATATTTTTGATATGTTGACGAAATACCTGTCATTGCTAGTAGGGGTCCAGTTAAGAACTTGTTCAAGTATTTAATTTTGCATCATTGTTTCCCTGTTATCTTACTTTTCTAAAGGTGTCATTCAATTCTGGGTAGTGACCTGGGCTTTGGGCCTGAAAAAGTGGCTCAAATCTTGGGGACGCTAGCACAACACTCAAAAAAACAATCCCTAGACATTAGCATTCCTTTTCATGAGAGTGTCCACAGCCTCCTGGACATTGGCAAGCCCATAGTAGGGAGCGTCGAGAGGTCAAGTGGTCTAAAACCTCAGTACGACCCAAAGGCTAGCTACCTGAGTGGTTGGTATGGTTACTAGGAGTCTTGTAGCTAATGTGGAAGTTTTGTATGTTGTGCTTCCGTCGATTCCACTTCCTTAAGGTCACATAGGAGGTTGAATCATATCATAGTAGCCTCTCGTCACATGTTTACCCTGGTTGGCCGGTTACCTAGGTAGATGTGGGAGGAGGGTGTTACACTTTAATGCCTGAAATTCACTTAATGTGTTATTCATATGATGACATAACTCCAGGTGGCAGTAACGTGGCTCAAAGAATGATGTGGCACATTCTTGGAATTCATGCCATGGGATGCATTTGTAAGAATTCTCCAATGTTAATAATTTGTGGCGCTTTGGGCCAGTAAATGCTTAAGATGTGTTTAGGCTATTTTTATATAGATATCTAGCCCATGACTCGGTAGACCTAACAAGTCCATGTGTCGCACCGAAGTTTGTTTGAATAGGTTATAAAGAGTTGACATGGTGGGCATGGTAAGGTATAACATGATTATTTCCCTCAAGAATATAATGCTTATAAAATAAAAATTAAAGGCATAGAAGGTTTATAAAATCCGTGTTATGATAAGCTTTCTATGCACTGAAGCTAGTGGTCATGGTACAAAGAAATATGGATGAGAGTGCTACAAAGAGAGGATTTTTGCTACGCTACAACACCTAGCTTACGGTTATGAGGATATAGTTTCATGTAGAAGAGAGCTAAACGTTAAGGGTGCAACATGGACTGAAATTTGGTATTCTAAGTTGAAGTAAACATGGTGTTCTAGTGCCAAAATTAAAATAGGTTGATACACTGCCATTCAAAATAGCATCCATGGACATAATAAGAGAGTTAAACTAAGAATAAGTCTTGGTGTTGAAATAGAGGTGAAAATCTAGTTCAAGTTGAAAAAAAGAGAATCTAATCAAAACAAGAAACACCAATTAAATTGAAGAATAAAACTAAAGTGAAAATGATTTCTAAACCCAAAATTCGCAAATCAACTCAATATAGAGGCATCTCTAAATCTATATAAACAACAACAACATTACAAATAATGCATATGGTTTGAGGTATTTGAGATGGGTGTATCTTAAAAGAGAACAACCAATTAGTGTTTGAAACATTTGAGAAGGGAAAATCACTAAGAAGGCCAATCATATGAGAAGGCAAAGAATTTTAAGAAGGCAGAGAACTGTGATGGTTGAATATTGAAAGGCATGAGGCAGTGAAAGACCGAGTTGACTAAATAGATCTAAAATGTTGTGATCATACTTGAGTGTGAGGATAGCTACATAACAAAGGTAGAGTCAAAGGATGTTGAGTTGTATTATTATATATCAAGCTCAGTGAGAGCCAACACATAGATATAAGCAAGTTGATTGTAACAAAAGCACCTATACATTTTAGTTTGAAAATGAAAGAAGAAAGGATTTGCATGGTTCAGCGGGTTGGTGCCTACACATGAAGGAGTCGATGCTTCCTTCAGGTGGGTTTCTGAGAAACAACTTAAGCGGCAGTGCCTCCTAAAAGTAGTGGCTTGCAAATAAGGAAGTTGGAGCCAACAAAATAAATAGGGGTTGGTGCTCCTACAAGTGGGTGTTGTGAATGAGAGAGTGGTTGTTCCCTTCTGGTTGGTGCTAGAAAAAATAATGTAACAACAAGTCAACGCTTGCATTTACACAAGGAACTAAAAAGAATATTGGTGGTTTTCTCCCATTATTGGTTTCCACATGCATCTCGGGCCTCTATGTGTTACATATGTGTATGTTAATTATAGTGTTGTTGTGTGATTCATGTGTTGATTTATGATGCTACTTACATGAATTGTTGCCAAACAAATTCAAAAGTATAAATTTGCAATAGTTGGTTAAATTGGTCATAATACCCATTCACACCCCCTCTTAGTATTATTCTAGTTTCTAACAATTCCAAGTTTATGTGCCACCATGATATTCAACTAGACTTTGTCGAATGCTAAAACCATATGCCAAGCTTGCATTATAACCCAAAGCCTTAATGTAATGTTACACCATATATATTATATGTCAAATAATTAGTTATGCTAGCCATTACTTATGCCATATAATGACAAGTTCATGATTCAACATTTAACAAAGTATTACATGTTTATTTTTTGGAAATGTTAATGCACCAAACCTTTGACAAAATATAAGATCTTATGAATGTGTATATGAATGAATTAGGTTATATATTCACCTCTCTCTTTTGCTTATATATATATGTTAACAATGTTAATGCCCCAAATATATATATATTATATAATATATATATAAACAATGTTAATGCCCCAAATATATATATATAAATAAACAATACTAATGCTAATGCCCCAAATATTAATAAAAATATTATATCTTATGAATGTGTATGTGAATGAATTAGGTCATTTATTCACCGCTCTCTTTTTCTTTTAACTTATATATGCCAATTATGAAATTCACAAGAGCATGTTTTGACAAACACAATATCATGTTTTAGAACCATTAAAGGGAGGCACCAAAATATATCATGTATATGCATATAACAAAACAAAAGGGTGACATTAATGATTCTCCATGCAAAATTAGAAGCATCTCTCGAGATAAAAATAACCATAGAGCTAATAATGAAATTAATATACCATAGTTGAAATTTTCCTTATTATCTTCTATCATTAACATCATGAAACAAGCACATGCCACCAGTTATAATTGTCCTAAAATATAAAAACATAAATTAATATAATTGTCCTAAAATATAAAAACATAAACTAAGATCTAAGAGCCAACCATATTGTTATTTCTCTCGGGACCCCACTTACTCATGAGGCTGATTTTCTTTATCTTTTATATTATCATATTTTCTTGAAGAGAGTTGGGTCGCAATGGTTTGCACACTTTTGTACGGGTATGTCATATATGAGTCAACAAACATATTTAGAATAATTATAATGACCATGATTGGAACAAACACGTCATCAGGAAAGAGACAATTCATCGTTTCCATAAGGAACTATGTGGGCCAATGTTTTTTACGAGTATTAGCATGAGTGACAGAAACCTTCAATGATAATCATCGAGACTATTGAGAGTAATAACACTTGTAAATGACAGAGTAACAGTTTCCTGAAGTACTAGAGTATCATCTCTTGTAGCAACTAGTTATCTTGTAGGCATTTTCTCAACACATTGTCAATGAATACACGAAAATAGTTATTATCCTTCTCAAATTCAAACAAGACTTGATAGATTAAAATTACATATAGATTTAACATATTTGAGCCAAAAAGATGAAATATTGAACGATAATGGATGAAAAGGATATGGATTTTATAAACAAAATGGGTAAAATGGTGAGAAAATGTGGTAAAACGATGTCATTTTTTGAACCCAACATCTCCCCCTAACTAAAGTAACTACATGTTCCCATGCAATTCATTATCTAGTCTAAGTCAAATTAGGAATGTTGGTTGTGAAGATTGGTGAGGTTATAGGCATTAGCATGTGCTTCTTAAATAGGCCTATACAAATTGGAAGTGTTTAAATCTATCCACTAGTTTTCCTCATGTTTTTGCCTTAACGGATAATAGTGTTGGTACTTTGTTATAAGAAATCAAATGAAACTCAAATCTAAGATAGAGCCAACTAGATTCACAATTATTATCACAAAAAAAGTGACCACCTAGTCATTTTCCACTAGATGATCCAAATAAGCCATGTAGTATGAGTTTTACACATTAAAACCCATTTTCAACATAAGAAATAATTTAGTGAACCACTTTTCTTCAATTATTGTCATTTAATTTACCCATATGAAAATAACCCAAAAATATTCAAATAATTTCATGTTATTTTCATATATTTACCCATTTATGTGAAAATAATTAATTTCATTTTCACCCACTTTTACAATTTCTACAAGAATAATTAAATAAATATTTCACTATTTATTTAATTATTGGACATGGGATAATGAAGCACTTTGGCTTCCAAGGGAGAATTTTGGTGCAACGGGTAAAGGTGCTCATAATGTTGTTATTGGTTTTGCTTTTGATTGGGCTGCTTTTGATTGGGTATTGGATTCCCCTTGCCTTCAGGGTAGAGAGTGTTGTCAATTTCTGGTAACTCTCAATGATATGCAACACAAGGAGGATACAAATATTCAAGTGATTTAGGAGGACGTTTTGCTAGAACCTTGACAACTACCATGGAAATTCTGATAAACCAAAGGTCTCAAATGCAAAGGTGGAAGATGAAATAGGAAGAGAACACAAATATTCAAGTGATTTAGGAGGACATTTTGCAGTTGTAGCTGAGGTAAAATCAATTTGCTAGAACCTTGACAACTAGCATGGAGATTTTGATAAACCAAAGACCTCAAATGCAAAGGGTGGAATATGAAATAGGAAGAGGACACAAATATTCAAGTGATTTAGGAGGACATTTTGCAGTTGTAGCTGAGGTTAAATCAATTTGCTAAAACCTTGACAACTACCATGGAAATTCTGATAAACCAGAGGTCTCAAATGCAAATGGTGGAAGATGAAATATGAAGCCTAGGGTAGAAATTATCAAATTTGAGACAAAAAAATAGCTCAAGGCCAACAAAGCTCTTTTCCTTTTGGTAAATTTGTGAGTGAAGTCAACTTCCTGCTTCCAGACTTAAATTTAGCTGTAAATAATGAACTAAATATGATTTATAAAGCCAATAATAATCCTTATTCATTAAAATCAATTTTTCTCTATTTATAAAATATTTTAAAAAAGTTTATATATATTATATATCCAATAATATATTTTTTTAATTTTAATATAATTTTTTACTTGTATTGAAAAATTTGTCAAATAATTTTCCACTAATATATATGTTATACTCTCAACAACAAATTTACAATATAAAAAATTCATATTATTAATAAAAATTAAATTAAATTATTATTAATCAATCTATATTTATCATCGTTCTAGTTCGGTGGATAAATAAGTTAAATAATGCCAACAACCAATAACATTCAAATCTTTATATGGACTTACACTCAGCATGTAGGTATCTTCTTGCAGGTTAACCTGAATATTTCCATTTTTATATGAAAGCCTATCAGAATAAAGCAGTGCGTGCACATGCCCATGCCCATGTGACTCTCTCTGAATTTTATACTTTTCTGAAGGATCTGATACCAACCGGGTATCGTTTATCTGCTCAACAACACGCCACCTTTTACTGTTTTGAAAGGTGCGCTTGATTAGACTATTGTCAAAATATGTTTTTATTCGATGAGCTTCCAAGTAAAACTTTTGAATGAGTTGGTTGTAACTATAATTTTCTACTCTCAGCTAAAGCACTCTGTGTAAAGGCAGCCAGGTAGCCAGTTTATAATTCCTTGGATCTAATAAAAAAAAATCAAAGCTGAGCTTTTAAGTCTGGTAGAGTTGGTATTAGTAGTTTTATATTATTGGTTAAAATATAGGAAATGAGTTTAAATTTATAAAACGTAGATTAATTGGTTTGTGTAAATTTATAAAATGTAGATTAATTGGTTTGTGTGATTATAGTTTAATCGATACTAAATGTTCTTATTTTCTAAACAAAAGTTGAAAATAGAAACAATTTTTCGAAAATTAAACTATCCCAAAAAAATCTTAATAATAAACCCATAATCCTTATAATAAACATCTCATAGTAAATTTAACATTCTATTTCTAACTAATAAATAGGCTAGCCTTTATTCATAAAAAAAAAATGGTCAATTTAGAACCCCTCCATCTAACTAACAAAAATATGTGTTTAAGGATTGTATTAATAATGAGCCCAACACCATTTATCCTTGATATCTTTCAGTACAGATGCATGTAGGCTGTGAATAAATTTCATGCTTTTTTTTCCAAAGAAAAATCATATTGTATTGATAATAATCAGTTATAAAATTGGAGTAATGAAAGGTTAATCCGTATCAGTCATGTCTGTGCCCAGAAGAATGTCTGTAATTTATAGCAAGGATGACAACATTCATCGTGTCAAGGTTAGCCCTTATCACTGAGACATCAAGAACGGGATGATAGCATTTTGTTATCCTTAAACCAAGGTTGGCACTCTCCTTTTGGATGGAAAAATGTCAGTGTCACCAGTAGCTTATTTTACCTGAGCCTGGTTCGATACTCTGTAAAAGTTGTATTTGGTTAGAGGAGATTTATTAAGATATTTTTATTGGAGATCTCAACTCTCATTTTTTGAATTTATATTATTGGCAAATTCAAAAAATATAATATCTTAAATCTAATGTTCAGGGAAAAAAGGTCGATTAATACATATTACACCTTTCTCTACAAATAACCAAAAATATGCTTCCATATAAAGCTTGAAATGGGCATCAGTGCCTCACCTTCACCAAATCCATGAACAGATCCATATTTTCTTTTGATCTTTTATTACAATACGGTGAGCTTTTTAGATGGAGATGCATAACCTGATTCCACCTCCTTGAGCTCATGTAGATTGCTAATTTTTGAATTTTCGTAATCACAGTATTGATTACTGAATATTTAGAGAATCAGCGATTTATATTAAAAATGTTTATTTTTCTAGTCTCTAAATTTATGTACATTATAAATTAGATATCATTTTTTGGGATTCAATTACGTTAAGGAAGTCATTCATCTTTTTCTTTTTCAGTGGAAAAAGCGGAATTGTATTTATATAAGAGATATAAACAAAACAGAATGTACAAAACTTGGACCAAAACAGATCACCATCCAGACCATAGAATCATAAAGACGAAACAAATCAGCCGACATAGAGCATGAGAACGAGATCAGAAACCATAACAAAAAGACTATCCATCAGCCAGCCCAGAGAGATTCTGAACTGGAATTCACAAACATTGAGGCACCGAAAAACCAAAGCCATTGAGGCCCGATCAAAACAAAAAATGCTGCAATCTGCCTCAAGTCATGTGAGTAAGCCCTGCAGACAAAAGAAACAAAAGCACAGAACCATAAAAAAACAAAGCATCTGCCATAAGGACGAAAACAAGGAAGTCATTCATCTATGACCGTTTCTATGAGAGGTAGGCGTAACTAATTAATTTCTCATGATTTTTGAATAGTCCATTTAACAGAATCTGGCGATGTTCACATAGGTGAAAAAATAGGATTGAAACTAGTAAAATAAATCACATAACCTCAATGACTCAATCATCAATTCCAAAACTTAATTTCTCATGATTTTTGAATAGTCCATTTAATAGAATCTGGCGATGTTTACATAGGTGAAAAAATAGAATTGAAACTAGTAAAATAAATCACATAACCTCAATGACTCAATCATCACTTCCAAAACTTACACCCAGTAACCAAAACTTCTGTACGAAAAACCCTCATACTTAATACATCATAAACTTAAAAAAATATAATATTTCAAATTTTACAATCAAGAAAAAAGGTTAATTGATATACCTTTCTCCAAAAATAACAGAGAACATGCTTAAACATGAAGATTGAAATAGGCATCCCCCATTATGAGTGCCCGGAATCGTTTGCACCTTCCCCATATCCACGCGATCTTCCGTATTTTTCGCTGGTGTTCTATTAAAATACGTTGATCGCTTTTCAGATGGGGATGCACAACCGGGGGCAGCTGAGGATGATTCGCTTTTTTTATCCGAGCGAATCCCACAGCTTTGTGAGGATCAGTATATAATAATTCATATTGGCTGGTGGATAGCTATGAGTCGGATATGTCTGGCCTATGGTCAAGTCAGATATTAAATTAGTATATAAGATTTTTTTTGTTTGTAGGATAAAGGACTTATTTTCTTATAGTGATTTCAATTCTAAGTCTACTACTGAGGCATACATACTCTATTCGTGATTTTTAAAAAAAAATACATATTCTTAACCATCAAACCCACTCAAACTATATATGTTTTATAAAAGCATCACATTTTATAATATTTTAAAAATCTGTAATCAATATAAAAATGACCTATAAATCAACATAAAACATAACTTTGAAATCACCAGAAAACATAACTTGATCTTAAATTTATGTTGAGGTAAACTTAAATAAACATCAAAACATGATTTTAACTTTGTTTAACATAAATTTGACTTTGACTCAATGTTTTTATGATGTGTTAAGGTAAATGACATATAGTACTTGAAAAAAATTAAGCTTCAACCTTAGAAAAAAAATTAAGCCTAGTCTTAGATGAATGGATAAAAGACACGATTTTGACTCTTATAGTATGGTAGGGTTTGGGTGTGGAATTGACCTTTAGCATTTTTAGATAAATCAAAGTACGACACGAACTTTGACTTTAAATGAATCTACGCCTGCTCTTAAATAAATAAGCAAAAGGTATAACTTTGGACTGAGGTTTTATGATGTAATAAGGTTTTATGGAAATCCCAAAAAATAACAAATATAAATTTTATTGTTTTTAGATAAATGAACATTATGTTTAGATGGTAAGTTAGAATTAGGCAAATAGAGAAATGAACAAAAAGGCATGACATTGAGCATGATTTGAAATTTATGATGCAATAGGGATAAGGTTTGGGTGTGGGATTATTCTTACATAAATTAATATAAGGTATGTTTTTGACATTAAATGAACATAATGTTATAGATAAATGAAAAAAAATTATGGTTTTGTTTTTGAATTGATGTTTATGATAGTGGGGTTTGGATGTGGAATAAATCACAAATAAATAAATAAAAGTAATATCTATTGAATGAAAATTATGTTTAGCAAAATAAAGAAAAGTTAAGGTGGATTAGAGCAAAGTAATGATAAAAGGTAAGCTAGGTGTTTGACTAGTTTGGATATGGAATTGAGAAAGCGAATTGGGGTAAATAGAGAAATGAACTAAATGTGAGGTTGATTAGCTTGGATGTGGAATTAAGAAAGTGAATTGGGGTAAATAAACAAATGAACCAAAGGTAAGGTGGATTGCTTTATATGTGAAATTGTGATTTAATATATGATATACATAAGCAAATGGTAAGGTGGACCCTTTAAAAATGTGGTGTAGTTTCGGTGTAGGTGTCGATATGTGGGTGTGGAACCAAAGTCCTAATACTTAAATTAGATAAATGAATAAATACATAACTTTGACCTCAAATGATTATAAATGAAAAAAAAAACATGACTTTGACCCCCACTCGAGATTTATGATGTGGTGGGGTTTGGGTGAAATCACAAAAAACAAGCAAAAGCAAACATCTACAGCTTCTAAATAGATGAACAAAAGTAATTTGCGTTAAGGAAAATAGAGAAGGAACATAAAGTCATGGCTTTCACCTTGACTGGAGGGTTATGATGTAGTGGGGCTTAGGTGTAGCACTTACAGTTGGTACTCTTAGATAAGTTAACATAAAATGTGATTTTGAACTTAAATGAACATATGCCTATTTTAAGTAAATGAATAGAAAGCATGACTTTGACTTTGATAAAGATTTATGATATGGTGAGGTTTGAGTATGGAACTAACATTCAATATTTTTAGATAATTTAACATAACACTACTCTTAAATTAATTACTAACAACAAATAAAAAACAATACCTATTATTTCTAAACAAATGAACAAAAGATAGAGTGAAATAAAAATAACACCTATTGTGTTTAAACCAATGAACAAGAGATAGAGTGAATTAAGACAAATAGGAAAATGAACTACTCTTAAATTAATTATTAACAACAAATAAAAAATAATACCTATTATTTTTAAACAAATGAACAAAAGATAGAGTGAAATAAAAATAACACCTATTGTTTTTAAACAAATGAACAAAAGATAGAGTGAATTAGCACAAATAGGAAAATGAACAAAAGGTAAGGTGGAATCTTTGAAAAAGTGTAGTGATATTTGGGCATACATTAGATAAATGAGCAAAAGGTAAGGTAACTTAGGGAAAATAAAGAGATAAACAAAGGGTAAAGTGAGATAAGGCAAATAAAAAAATAAACAAAATGTAAAGTGAGATATTTGAAAAAGTATAGTAAATTTTGGGCATACAATAGATAAATAAAGAAAAATGAAAAAGGTGTATAATAAAAGTGTGCAATTTTTAAAGAATGTATAACAAAGGTGGACCTTTGAAAGTGAACGGTTGTATGATTTTATATGTTTAGTTTAGATAAATTAACAATGAACAAAGAAATTAAGTGTATCATTTAAAGGGTGGTATATAACTATACATGGATTTTATTTGGATAGATAAATAAAATGTAAGGTGGATATTAAACATAAAAGGTATACCATTTTATAGATGAATATAACAAGATTATATATATAATTTGGTAAAAGTTTTAGTTGTGGGTAAAGTGGATTATTAAAACAAAGGGTGTATGTTTTTATATATGGGATAATAATTGTTTCATCTAACCATCCAAGATAACTCCAAATGAATAGTTAAGATTTTAGTTGTGGATAGTAGCACGTGGAAACATATATATAGGTTAAGCCCTAATTAAATATTTTTTGTCTATGATGAATATAATAATGAAAAACAATAAGTTGGTTAAGGTTAATCTGTCAAAATATTTTTAATATGTCAATAATAATTTAGTAAATGATAATAAGAAGCGATTGCCTTAATGTATTAATTGACATTTTAAAATGGTTAAGACTTAAATTTAGTAGATAGGTATATGGTTATATATGAGAATTTAACTTGATTAAGGTCTTGAGTATAAATAGTGGTATAAATCATCAACCAAATATATTATTGTGTAGAGAGGATATAATAATGAAAAATGGTAAGTTTAATGAGGCTGAACCCTCAAAAGGATTTTTAATATTGCATTAATAATTTAATAAATTATGATAAGGGAATTGTATTAGTACATTGGTTTAGTCATTTTATATGTTTAGAGGTAGGGGTAAAGATAAATACTTTTTATATTAATTATTTTAAATAGCATGCAATATGGAATGTCAAGGAATCCTCATAAATAACTTTTGAATACTAATATATATCTTAGGTTTGGATGCATGCCAACAATAAAATATTAACATTAATATATAAAATAGTCTAAGAAGAAAAGCTCTTACCTAAGATACTAAGAAGAAATATATATATAAACCTACACATCTTATTAACAATTCATAAATATTCATTCTGTTATCACCTAGAACTGCAGTCACATGTACATAATGTTGTCCAAAAAATTTCATTGTCAAAAATGGTGGTCAAGTGGTTGTTGTCCTATGTTTGTTACTTAGGGATCATGTTTTAGAAAGATATTGATGTGAATCATTTTCAAATACCGTTAGTCATCCTCCATCATGATTGTATAAGGCATGTTTTATCTTGTTTATGTCACTGGTCCTTTTCGCATTTCCGCAGCACAGTTTTATTGGCTGATTTTGCAGCGCAATGATGTTTTAGATTTTTCGCAGCGTGTCAGTAACCAGCCATTTCGTAGCGCATTTTGCTAATTTATAACTATCTGCGCTACGAAATCGCGGATTCGGGGATTTTGCAGCGCAGATTCTTGAAATGTCATGTCCGGGGGGATGAGTCATTGTGTCCGTCCGTTTATTGTCAGTTGGCGTCCTTTCCAAGCGATTATGAGCCATCATTCCACCAATAGGTTCATAGCCATGCACATAAAAATCATTCAAACGGTTTTGTAATGCATGGTAGTGTTATGATGTTTGTTAATGATGCATGAATTGATCTGCTTGTATGATAAGACTGTTAAATTGCAAAGGAGCCCGAGTTTCTTCTTTAAAAGAACCTGATTGCAAGCGAGCCTGCATTCCAAAATTTGAATTTGCCATTTGAGTTGAAGCTGGTGG
>APFE030783920.1:187521-215289 GCA_000404065.3 Pinus taeda | reverse complement strand
CTATTGCCAAAAGGGCCAATAGTACCGAGATTTGTTTGGCTAAATCACTACTGAACTTAGGTCAGGCCCCAATAAGCCAACAGATGGTTTTGTTGTCTAGATTAGGATCTACATAAGAGATGTTTGATGTCGTGTCACTGGAATCTAATAAAGAAAGAAATTGAAGGGTGGTTGGATAGAAAAATTCATGAGTTCACGGCACAGGAAAATAATAATCCATGAGTATCAAAGGAAAAGTGGTTAGAGTGCTACTTATATACGGAAATTCATGAAATTTTATTTGCATCCTTCCCCTCTAAGTTGTACGAGTGGATTGTGAATCTAGTAGACAGTTAGGGAAGGTGTAGTCTCGACAAACATATTGTGTGGAATCCAGAGTTGGTGCGCAGACTAGAAACTTCGGAAGCTAAGATCGCGCGCGCTGTGCACCATTGGCTCAATCAAATTATAGGAGGTTTTATCACCGAATTCACGGTAGACATGTCAGTTAGCTACAGTGAGGTGGAACAACACTTCCTCAAATCACCGCTAGGTAAGTACATTAAATATTTGAACACTTGGATTAAAATGCTACTGTGTGAAAAGCAGGTTATGTGAATAAATTGATGTTTGGGGCTACACGAAGTGGGAGGATCTATAGAAACAAAGGTAGCGCAGAGATAGAAACTAGTCCCTTGATTTTGCCTCGATGAGAAAGTGAGGAAGAGCTCGCTAAAGTTTCACCAAGAAGTGCGATTAGTCTGATAAGGCAGTGAATTCTTCGCATACACCCCCACCTACACCACCACCAGTTTCAACATCTTCACCCCCATCTCCGCCCACACCACCTCTGCCACTACCACAGTTCAATATGGTGAGTGCAATAAAGTTGTCGGTATTCAAAGAATTAGGGAACAAAGATCCGAAACAATTTTGGTTCATGGTAAAGGCTGTATGGGAAGAGTAAGGAATCATGGATGATAATATGAAGAAGGCAACATTGGTTAGCGCCTTGCAAGATTCCGCACTAACATGGTACATTAAGAATTCCAATGACAATCCAAACACTAGGATTGTGGATATCCAAGCTACGCTGAATAGGGAATTTAGCAGACAAAAATCAGAAACACAGTCGATTATCGAATTTAAGGAAATCGCAAGGCTTCTAGGTGAGACCCCCTAGGAGCTGGATCAAAGACTGAAGGGTATGATTCGCGAAGCCAACATGACCTTGATGGATGGGCAGCATTGTGCATGGTTTGTAGCATCACTAACACCGCATCTAAGGACCGCATTGTCACAGAAAAAGCTATCTACTCAGGCCAAAGCCTTAGAGATTGCAATGAGGCTACACGAGACCCCAATACAAGATCCTAGCCTGGGAGTGCAACAGATCGACGCGTAGTTGAAAAACTTGTGTCTTGAGATGAAGAGCTTGAAGGAAGACAAGACAACTCACCCAAAAGTGTGTGAGGAGGTATGGTGCATAAAATGCAAGGGCCAGGGGCATGACAAGGACCATTGTCTAGTCTTCACAAACTACCTAGCGGGAGGAGGGCCAATGCCATTGAGACCAAAGGCACAAGCAGGGTCGAGCACAGTGCCTGCATTATGGTGCATGATTTATTAGATAGGAGAGAAGCACGCTACAGATAACTGTCATCTATTACAAAAATATACGCAGACGTCCCAACAGTTATTATGTAATTTATGCAAGTCAGTAGGGCATGATGAGCGTACCTGTAGAAGTTATAAACTGATGATGGATCAGAATCCTGCCTATAGGGTTCAGACCGAAATGTGAGCCCTCGATCAAAATGGAGGGATGGCGTGCATTGGGTTTCAAGGGTGCAGACGAGGACGAGGTGGAATGGGACCAAGAAGGGGTCGCGGATAGCTCATTTCTTACAATTGCAGAGGGCCAAGGCATTATGCCTGTGATTGTACAAATCCGACGACAACATCATGTTTATTTTGTACCTAGTTTGATCATGAGATGGAGGACTGCCCCACACTGATAGTGAGGTTGTTCGATAAAGGAATACTCTATCCTCCCCCGACTCAGAACCTGAAAAATGATGAGGTCTGAGCCATGTGAGGAGGACCCGAATGTAAACATTGTGCTTCAAAGTGATATCACGACAGGAGATGACAAGGGAAAGTAGCCCGAAGAGAGTGCTTGGGTTCGCAAGGCTCCAAAAAAGAAAGCAAAGTTTGATTTGGAGCACACGAAGGAGACATTCATAGAAGCTACGAAGAGCTTCACGAAGGCCTCCACTTCAGGTAGTAAATACAAACTAGAACCGAAGATGGACCCATCAATGCTTACTACCTTTCTGGAGACATGTATGAAGCTACTGTGCAACAGTAAGGTTGTGAAG
Organism: Pinus taeda; assembly: GCA_000404065.3. Classification (NCBI taxonomy): domain Eukaryota; kingdom Viridiplantae; phylum Streptophyta; class Pinopsida; order Pinales; family Pinaceae; genus Pinus; species Pinus taeda. The sequence continues at coordinate 212,929 of APFE030783920.1, read as the reverse complement.
GGACTGCAAGAACACATCACTAGATGTGCTGGATCAGGGGAATTGCGCGTAGTCTGGAAGCTCAGAAGCACACAACGCGAACAGGAAGGGAGATGAGATTGACTGTGCAAATCGAGGAATATGAAATGGATCAAGTGATTCTAGATTTAGGATCAGACGCGAACGTACTGCCAAATCAGACATGGGAGTGCATGGACAGGCCCGCTTTGCAATTGTCTCATATTCAATTGCGAATGGCGAACCAGCAAAAGATCCTACCAATGGGAAGATTGCAGGGAATAACGATAGATATCGAAGGTGCGAGCGTGCTTATAGATTTCGAAGTGATAGATATTGTTGATGAAAGCAATCCATATCCTATACTACTAGGAATAGATTGGGCCACTGACATGAATGGAGTGATAAATCTAAAGAAGAGCAATATGATTTTTGAGAAAAAGTCACTATGCATAGTGGTACCTTCAGACCCTGCGAAAGGATCGCACTACATAGAGCCAGTTCACGATGACGACCTAGACTATATCTACAAAATCACCATGCGGGAGCAGGACTGGGTGAATCCAACAGTAGATGGCAAGATTTCATGGGAGCGTGAAAGCTCCTGCACGTTAGATTCGAATGAGGAAATAGAACAATGGCAGAGCTAGTTACACGAGGTAACCATGCTCAATTGCAACATGATGGTAAGATCATTGCACTGCGTGACAACAAAGGTAACGGAATTACCTATGTATGATGGGTTGAGTGAGGTGGATGATTTCCTAAACAAATTTGAAGGAGAGGTGCCAAAAAAACAGTAGTTCGATGCTCTGAAATGGGCACTGCGTGCTACACCTGCAAGATGGTGGGGTACACATCAAAGAAGTTTTAAGGACTAGCGGGGATGCAAAAGGATGATGCGCCTACAATTTGGGAAATTGTAGATACGACTAACAGACAAGTATGACGGACAGGATGATCCATGTACACACCTTGTGAGATGGACCAAGATTTACAGGGAAGAACCACAACCTGAAGGGGTGCATTTGTTCTGTCATACCCTGGATATCATACCCATGAATTGGAATGTTGAGACGAAGCTCCGCCATGGCACGAGCAAATGGGATATCTTGCGTGAAGGATTCTTGTTAACCTTCACATTTGAAAATCATTGGTGGGATACTGTTGACGATGCGCTGCAAGCAGTAAAAGCAGTGATCTTCAAAATACCCTAGGAGCCAATGGAAGTGCTTCAGCTGAAATGGATGACCTAGCTGAGCTGCGCACTGGAGTGTTACAATGTAAATATTGAGGGGGATGATGAGGATCCATGGAATATTAACATTCTAGAAATTGAAGGTTGTTGCGAGGTTTGAGGACCATTGATTGAGGATCTTGACATCACCGTGCTGCTAAAAACAAAGCAGGTAAACATTGGGACGGAGGTGGAACCAAAGTATGCAATGCTCGGTGACTATTGGCATGATGCCATGGTGGATAACGTCGCTGAGTTACTCCGTGAGTACCAAGACTTATTCCCAACCAAAATTATGGATTTAAAAGAGATCATTGGTGACTTAAGGATGATGAATATCACCCTAAATCCCGACGCGAAGCCGGTCAAGCAGAGGTCTTACTGTTTAAATCCAAAGTATAAGGAAAAGGTCCAGGTAGAATTAGACAAAATGCTCACAACCGGAATTACTGAGCCGGTGGAAGAATTTAACTAGGTGAACCCTATGGTAGTACAGGAGAAAAAGTAGAAGTGAAAAATAAGAATATGCGTGGACCTTAGGAAGCTGAATGATGCCTCTGTACATGACCCATTCCCGACAACGTTCACAGATGAAGAATTGGAAAATGTTAGCAGACAAGAAGTATACTCGTTCATGGATGGGTTATCAGGGTACCACTAGATCAAAATCATGCCGAAAGATGAGAGCAAGATGACCTTCGCAACAGAATGGGGCTACTTTCAATACACTGTAATGCCATTTGGGTTGAATAACGCTCCAGCCATCTTTTCGTGCATCGTTGTTGTTGCATTCAAAGAATACATCCACAAGTTCCTGGAGGTTTATCTGGATGACTGGATTGTCTTCAGATTGGTTAAGAACCACATAACAAGCTTACGCTTGATGTTGGATACTTGCCGACAACACCAAATTGTGATGAATCTTAAGAAGTGCACATTCCTCATTCCCTTTGGGAACCTATTGGGACATGTGGTGTGCAAACAGGGACTGATGGTAGACCCCGCGAAGATTGCATTGATTCTAAATTTGGAAGCACTGTGAAGTGTTAAATAGATGTGCGCTACCTTGGGACACACATGGTACTACAGGAAGTTCATCAAAAGCTATGCCAAAATCACCATGCCGATGGAAAAACTATTGAAAAAAGATGCCACATTTTGCTGGAATGATGATTGCATGAAGAGCCTGGATGTCCTAAAGGGGAAATTGGCCTCTGCTCCAATCCTAGTCTTACCAAAATGGGATGTGGAGTTTCATGTCCATGTTGATGCGTCATGCATCGTGCTAGGAGTAGTGCTCACACAAGAGGGCGAAGAAGGCTTGGACCACCCTATCACGTTTGCAATTCATAGATTGTCTAAAGCTGAGAAGAACTATTCCACAACCAAACGCGAGGGGTTAGCGATGTTGTATACACTCCAAAAATACTGGCACTCTTTGCTAGGAGGACATTTCAAGATGTATACTGACCATTCCGTGCTAAAATACTTGGTCAATAATCCTGTGTTGGGGAGGCGCATATGTAGGTGGCTCTTATTGTTCCAAGAATATGACTTTGAGGTCGTGGTCAAACCTAGACACTTGAACGCAAGACCAGATCACTTATCGCATATTGAGATGGGCAAGGAACCCACTAGTTTGGAGGAAGGATTACCCAACACACAACTCTTTGTTGTGCGCTTCATGGACGGACACTTAAAAGATATAATCCACTTTCTGACAACAGGAACTACCCGAAGGAATACTCCATCCAACAGAAGAAATAATTGGTGGTGCGCACGACAAATTTTTCTGTCATCGTGGGACACCTATAGAAAATGGGAAATGACGAGATATTGTGAAGATGCATACTTGAATTTGAATGAAGTCAGATCCTTGCAGAAGCACATGGGGGCACTGTAGGAGGACACTATGTAGGATGCGTGACAACACATAAGATTCTTCGCCCAGGGTTGTGGTGGCCAACCCTTCACCAAGATTCAAAAGCACATTGTAAGGCCTGCAATATATGTCAAAGGACCGAAAAACCATTGCGGAGGGACGAGATGACATTCAATCCACAAATGACACTATAGCCATTCTAGAAATGGGAAATTGACTTTGTGAGACCTATCAAACCTTAGGAAAAGACGGGTGCACACTACATCATCACCGCGATAGAGTACGTGACATGATGGCAGAAGTGCAGCTGGTCAAAGACTGCATGGCCACTACAACTACGAAGTTTTTGTTTGAAAATGTGTTGACCCAATTTGGTTGTTCGAAAATTTTAATGAGTGATCGTGGAACACATTTCCTGAATGAAACCATCAACACACTCACAGAAGAGTTCCAGGTGTATCATCAGAAAAGTACATCGTATCACCCACAAGCCAATGGGACAGTAGAAGCATTCAACAAAATACTGGAGACTGTATTAACCAAAGTGTGCAACGCGCAGTGAAGTAATTGGGACCTACACGTACCTGCAGTGCTATGGGCTTACAGGACAACATGAAAGAAACTGATGGGGGAAACACCTTTCCGGTTAGTTTATGGCGTGGAAGCTGTCATGCCGATGGAATATATCATACCTAGTCTACACATAATAGTGCTCACCAGGACAACAGATCGTGAAGCTCTAGAGGAAAGGCTCGCACAATTGGAAGAACTTGAGGAGGAACGGTTCTTGGTTGGTTTTCATCAGCAGGTAGAAAACATCGTGAAAAGGCCTGGCATGATCACCATATTAAGTTGCACACCTTCAAGGTAAACGAATTAGTGTTGTTGTACGACAATAAGTTTGAAAAATTTCCAAGAAAATTTAGAATGCATTGGCTAGGACCATACGTGATTAAGGAGGTCACAGACAGAGGCATGGTCCAGCTAGTCAAGCTAAATGGGGAACCCTTCCTAGGAAAAGTGAATGGTAGCCGCTTGAAGCCCTAGATGACATAGTCGGCTCGAAGCACATTCTTCAGGCTTCAAGGAGCCAGACAAAGGCACGAGACTATAAACATATGCAGCAGATACCTGTATAGATGTATGGAAATAATTCATACACAGGGGTCTCAGAATAGCGGATGCAGCAGACTCAACAAGCAACAACTCAGTGCACTACGAACCTCAGTACAGTTAGAGAACAGCTAGAGGGACTCCATGCCAAGATCGTCGCGTCGACCGAGTGACTCGAGGACGAGTCACAATGTTTGTGTTGGGGGCTTGTTGGGTATGGAATCCCCCCAAGGCATGTTTTGGGGGTCAAAGCCCAAGTTTTAATCTAATCTTGTTGTAAAGTCTCCACAAATTGTGAGCGCAAAGCACGAAATGTATGTTAGAGTCACAAGGTTGTCCGCCCTAGTCTTGTAATGTAATGTCAACCTACCCTAAATAAAGAAAGGCTCTAAGTGTAAAAGATAACTAACTAAGGAAGAAAAGGAAGAAAAGAGGTGAGAGAAGAGTCTAAGTTTCTAAGTGTGTCTTGGGTCATAGCGTAGAAGAAGGCTCTGCAGCTGAGTGCGTAGAGGCCTAGTAGTTCGCAACTGAGTGCGCGAACCCTTGAAGTTGAGTGTGCAGGGCGGAGTCAAGTCTGTAACTAAAAAAGAGATTAATAAAGAAGTGTTTTGTTACCAATTTGTGTATCTATTCTTGGATTAATGCATGGTTGATGTAAATTGCAAATATATTGTTTGTTTACTACGTGCACTTGTATGAATGATTTATATTGCTAAATGTAACTTAACGCATACAAATAAGCTAAGTTAATCAACTAACAGTAGAATACTAGTAAGGACTGGAGTGACAATAGCACTCAACCCCCAAGTAGGGTTGTGTGGAGGCAGCAGTTTTGGCTATGAGGTATGGGTAAGTGCACGTAGCGACGTGTGCACAGGGTCGAACCGCAGACCACTTGAACTCATCAGACATCTTCAAGTTGCAGAAACCTAGTTCTAGAACCCCCCCATACTACTTTCGGTAAGACCTCAGTCCATGCTCCACGGACTATTGCTGAAAGGGCGAGTAGTACCAAAATTTGTTTGGCTAAATCACCTCCGAACCAGGGTCAGACCCGAATAATCCAACACAACTTGTCAAATAAGGAATCCAATCCCCTTCACACACTAAGGCACCAATATAGAAAAATTAGGACACCAATCCTCTTAGGCACCAACCTTTTAAAATTGTTCCAAAAACTTATTCAATAGAAGTTCCAAACCTGATTCAAAACTACTTACAAAAGCTTCTTCAATACAACTTCAAGATAGGCTTATAAATAAATCAAATAGTTGCTTCAAGGCTCTTTCAAAACTAACATCAAGATGGCTTCAAAAGTTTCACTAGGGCTCCTTCAAAACTGACTTTCATATGGATTCAAAAGCTACTCCAAGGCTCCTTCCAAACCAACTTTAAGATGCCTTCAAATCACCAAAACAAGGTTGAGCCTCAGGCTTGCCATGGGGCTGAATATAGAGGCATCACAAGACCAAAATCATGTTGCTTAATGGTCAATATTAGAGCCTATCACTAGGATGAATATAGGTATGTTATAGAGCTAAAATGTAAAGGCCTTGGGGCTGAAATAGGGCATGTTATAGGGCTAAAAAATAGAGGCCTTAGGTCCAAAATATGGTTTTCTATAGGGCTGAAAAACAAAGACCTTAGGGTCAAAATAGGGCCTTCTACAGGGCCAAAATATTCTGAGGAAAAATTTTGAGTTTCTTCCACACCTACTTCATAAAAATTAACCAATACCAAGCTCTAGAAAAAAACCCTAACCATAACAAGAAAACCTTCTAAATATGACTTCCTTCAACCTTATTTTAATCCTTGGTTCATTAGATATGAACCTTTACTTCTGCTGCTCAAACAAACCCAAGTCCTCTTCCTTTCTTCATGAATATGTTGGCCAAAATGGAAGAGAGTATTGTCTATTTATAAGCCTTGTTGATCCTCAAATAGGGTCAACTTAACCCAAGTATGACCAACTTGTCCTATGGGAAGGCCAACTTTACTAGGGCCAAATAATTCACCTTTTAAATTTAAAAATTCATCTCTCTTCAACGAACATGAGGTAAGGGGTGAGCCAGACCTCGTTGGAAAGGTCTTTAGATGATATTTAAGCTTATAATATTATATTCTTTAGTTGGATGACCTTTGACATCAATAAAAACCATTTTTATCAATAATCTCCCCCTTTGTTATGGATGGAAACATTCTGACGATTGCATTTTACTTCTATATGCTACCCCCCCTAACTTCCTGCTACTCTCTCTTTGACATCAATAGTAAAGGGATGCTCTACTGGGATGCAAGAGACATGGCACCAAAATTTTAATGAAGATATGAAAATGTTTCTCAAGGCAGATATTGATAAAGTGGTACTTGATCGGGATATACGTCATTTTTTAGTACATTATTGGGTTCATTGAGAGTACGATTGTGATGGTATTGTCATAGAATATAGTGTTGGGTTGATTTATTTCCATTTTGACATCCTTCAAGGCTTCTTTCATCCATAGAATCTGTGTACAATAGTTTATTGATACTATATATTTTGCCTTAGCTATGGAGAGAGATATAGATTATTATTTCTTACTTAACAAAGATAGAAGACAATCCCCTCAGAAAAATGAATTTACATTGGTCCTCTTCTGGTCATCAATGCTTCTTACCCAATTTTCATAGGTGTATGATTTGAAGGTAATATTTGTTCTCTTAGGATACCATAGCCCAAAACCAAGGGTGCCCTTTAGATATTTGAGTATCCTTTTGATATCTTGCATGTGAGATTCCTTGGGAGTTTCTTGAAATCTTTTCACTATTATAACCACATGTATGGTGGCTAGCCTTGAAGTTGTCAGTTATAAGAGGCCTCTAATTATTGATCTATAGAGAGTAGTATCTACTTTAGGAGATTCATCATCTTTACTTAGCTTACAACTTGTAATAATAGGTGTACTTACAATTGCACATTCTTCCATTCCAAACTAATTAAGCATTTCCCTAAGACATTTTGTGTGTGTTATTAAAATCCCAACATTGGTTTGAGTTACTTGAAGTCCAAGGAAGAAGGAAAACTCTCCAACCATTTACTTCTCAAATTCCTTTGACATTTGTTGGGAAAATATATGACTCATTTCCTTGTTATTGTAACCAAAAATGATAGCATCCACATATACGAGCATGATCAATGAGTTATATTTGTCCATTTTCATGTATAGGCTACTTCCCACAATTCCTCCCTTGAATCCTTGTTGTTGAAGGTATTGATCATTCTTCCTTGGTGTATTTGTCTTTATTTTTCATGTTTGTATCCCTTCATCCATATCTCTAATGACTTGGTTTTCCGAATGATGCTTTTATACAAACTTGAATATTGTCTTGGTTGGAGTCCGTGTTTATTTTTCTTATTATAAGTTTTCTAATTCCAACTCTTATTTTGCCACAATTTCCTCCTAATCTGTAAGGGTAAGGTCTTCTTCATTTGTTAAAATTTCTTCCTTTTTCAGGTAGAGCCTCATATAATTTTACATTATTGCTTTCTACTACCTTGTGAATTTTATTGTTGTAGCATTTGTAGGCCTTACTTCATAGAGAGTATCCAAGAAAAATTATCTTGTTTACTCGAGAATCAAAATTTCCCAGTGAGTTATCATTTATTTTCATGAAGCATTTGGTCACAAATATTGTGAAGTTTTCACAAAAGCAGAACTTCCTTTCGAAAATTTATATCGAGTCTTATGATTGTTTACTCATAGTTGTGCCTTGTTTATGATGTATAATGCTACCCCAACTACCTCCTAGAATTTAATAGGTAACTTGGCTTCCAACACTATCATTCTTGTAATATTTTGAGTCTTGTACAAATATTTTCTTTCATTCTACCACTCAATTTTTTCACGGGGTTCTGGCAACAGAGAATTTCCTTTTTATTTCATGTTTTTCACAAAATTCATTGAATTTTCCTGAAATAAACTCTCCTCCTCTTTCTCATCTTAAACACTTGATATTCAAAACACTTTCATTTTCAACTAATGCTTTAAAAATTTTAAAACAATTTAACGCTTCTAATTTATATTTAAGGAAAGATACCCAAATCACTATAATATAGTCATATATGAATAACATAAAGTACCTTTATGCTTGCAGTGTTGGAATTCTGGTTGGACAACTTATATTTGTGTGGATGATTTGCAATGGTATTGATGTTGAACATTACTTTGACTTCAAATTGGTTCTGGTTTTTTTTCCATGTTGACATGATTTCAAAATTTTGGGCACATCTCTTGTTGCTTGAGTTTTGTTGATCTTCACCAAGTTATCAAAGCTTAGGTGTCCCAAGTGTTTGTGCCATAGCTTTATTTCATTTAGTTGACTCATGTAACATATTTCTTCTTGAATTTCACTAAGAATGTATACATTATATGTTTTTCTTAGCCCTTTTCCTATGATACTTCCTGAAGATGATCTCCTTATTTAACAATCTTTCACACAAAAGATGAGATCATATCCCTGATCTTAGATTTGGCTAATGCTCAGAGGATTGTGCTTAAGGCCTTCAACATATAGCCCACTATGTTATTTTCCCTTACCATTGTTTAGACTCACCCTGCATATTCCAACAATTATAGTAGATTCATTATCTCTAAAGGTCACATTTCCTTCCTTCTATTTTCTTAATGGGATGAACATATTTTGGTCTCCTATCATGCTCCTAGAACATCCACTATAAACAAACCACTAAATCTCCTCATTATGAGCATACATAACCAGTCTGCATTTCTTAGGTGCAAATTCTTCAGTCTTCCATTTCCATGCTCCTTTTGCCTTTAATGGACAATTTTGTGCTTCGACTTGGATTGTAGCAATTGTAACATTCTAGACTATCCTTTGAAACAATAGAAAATTAATTATGATTTTGTAATTGATCTCGAATTTTAATGTCAAAAGCCTTATTCTAGGATGTTGGTGATTATCCCTATAAGCCTTGTAGTGCTTTTCCTGATGACCAATTTTTTTACAAAAGAAACAATGACCAAGGAATATATTTTGATACCTATTAGTATAAGCTTTCCTTGATAAGTCATTTCTTCTAAGGAAGGGTTGTCTCTTTGGATTCTCATTCCTTGGTTTATCTCTAATTCCTATTGGAATATTGTGAGGAATGTGATGAGACCCTTTAAGGACATCAACAAAACTTCTGGGTTTTCAACATTTTTTTTATGAAGTTGTTAGGATTTTGTTCATGATGAGTATTAGTGTTTGAACTAGAGGATTCACCTGTATAGCTGAGTCGAAACTTGTCATGTGGTGACATTTTAAAGTTTAGAATGGTGTCCAAGGTTTGGGATATTCTTAAAAAAAATTGACTTTGTCCAACACCTTTTTTAGATATATTGCTTCAACTTCCATTTTTTCACAAATTTCTTCCTTTTCCTTTAGTTTATTGCTTAATCTTTCTTCTACTTGATTAGCTTCCCATTTCTCAGTTTTGAGAGAGATGATTTCCTGGAATAACTTTTCATTCTTTTTTTAGAGGCTATCATTTTTCTTCTAAAGCATTGATAAATAAATAATCCATACCTTCAATTTTCTTCTTCATGTGAGACAACCATGAATAATATTTATATGTTTTCATCATACTCTTCCTCGTTAGAGACATCACTGTCTTTCTTGGAGAATAAATTCTTCTTTATTCAGCCTCCCCTTTTGAACATTTTTTCCTTGGGTTCTTCTTCATCATCACTTTAAGAGGACACTTGGCAACATAATTTCCTATTTCACCACATCGGAAACAAATGAGAGGTAACCTACCTTCAAGTTTGGATCCTTTCTTCATCCTCTTGACTAGATGTGTCATATATGTATCAGAGTCATCGTTGCTCTTTACTTTACTTGATGACTTTGATTCTTTGAATGTAATTTACTTATGGGTTGGATTTCTTGAACTCATCTCATATGCTACTAGAATTCCATGAAGCTCATCCATTGATAAAGTGTCAAAATATTTTAGTTCTTCTATGGAACAAACTTTAACATCAAAGCAATTTATAAGAGATATCAAAACCTTTTGTGCAATCGTCTTTTCTTTTACATCTTCACCCAATCCTATAAGAGAGTTAACCACTTCATCTACTAGGAGGAAGTAGGTAGAAATATCCTCTTCATCACTCATTTTTAGAATTTAAAAATGTCTTATGAATGCTTGAAGCTTTCCTTATTTACCTTATCATCACCTTCATAGACACTAATAAGCTTGTCCCATATTTCTTTAGTTGATTCACAATTCATAAATTTGGTGAATTCAGAATCTAACAATCCGCTTTCTATAGAGTTCATGCCTTGGAACTTGCTACATATGCCTTCCTACCATCCAGATATGTTGGTACAGGAGATGATATCTCATTTTCATATGTAACTTCTTGTCAAACTTCAACACCAAGAGACATCATGTTATATGCCATTTTTTCACATCAGGTCAATAGGCCTGCAAACTGGATCAATCAACACCTTGTCATCATTCCTACACAAAGCTCTAAGCATGACTCTCCCAAATCCCCAAGTTTATGGGTTTGACTGCTTCATTCCAGTGCTTTTAAAGCCTAGTGGACCCTGGATCTTTAGGGACCTACATTCAGTAGTAGGTTTCTTAGTTCTACACCAGCACTGATTAGCAGCAGGTTGTCCCTGGTTGGGGGTGCACTGATTCTAGAAATTCAGGAAAATAAAAAAAGAATCCTGAAGCTTCCTCTTCTAGAAGCTTCTAGGAGTGGTTTCAAGCATTTACCTTGCATAAGAACTTTGAATCCTATATAATCCTACCTTGGATATTTCAACTCTTATCCCTTGAACTCATCCTCCCATCAAGAGTGGATCTCAAGCCTAGATTCGTAAATGAATAAGATTTCCTAAACTACCACACTCTCCTATAAATTTAAATCCATCTACAACATCAAGGTTGGATTTTTGAGACTAATAATACCCTCATTGATATAAATTGGATCATTATATTGTTTTTCATCCATCTCAATGCATTTTGAGTGAAAAAAGTGGAGGAATTAACTCACGAGATCATTTGTATCGCCGTGACCTAATTTGGCAAAACGGGGTCTGAAACCTTTTGGGAGCATTTTGAGGCCTGAAATGACGTTTTTTGGGGGGTAAAACTTTGTCGCTTTGGTGTCACACATTCTTATGTCATTATACATACAGATACCTTTCCAACGATGCAAGAAGTGCGTCAATTGGAGTCCATATGCAAAAGTTATGCCACTCAAAAGTTAACATGCCTATTTTCACACCTATAGTTCAGGAGGATGTCATGGAAGCCCCCATTATTCATGGAAGATAGGATAGCCACGTGTTTTAATGTAAAATACTCTAGAAGAGTCTATTTTGTAACTTTAGTTAAGAGTTGATGTAGTAAAACTTAACCACTAGTAGGCTATCGAGTTGTGTTATAACTGAGCCACTAGGAGGAAGAGGCATTCCATTCTTTTGAGAGACTTTTGTTCCATAGCTAATAAAAGATAGTCAAGAGAGATAGGAGGTAGAGCACACATAGATTATTTGTGCATTGTAGCAACCCATGGGACACATGCATTACTTCTTTGTACCTGCAGCCATATTTCTAGACAGAGAAAGAGAGCGAAGTGACCTCACCTTCCAGTTGGCTTTTCTCCTGAAAGGGTTTCCCAGAGGGAATATCTTGTGTCTTATGTGTGTGTGAGCTTATTTTTTCGTTATCTATTTTTCTGCATAATTTCCATTTTCATGCATGCACTAATTACAGTAAAATCTACAAATCTAGAAGTTAAATAAAAATGTAATAGTGTAGAATCTCATATTTTTAATATAATATTGTCAAATTTATTGTGACAAACTGTCCTGTGGAATATCCAAGGAATTTTATGGATCATTTGGTATTAGAGAAGGTTTCTTTGGGTATTTTTGGGTATTTGCAGGGAATTTAGGTCGGCGGGGTCGAAAATCATAAAACCCTAATCATGGTCGACAAATATGTAAATGAACCTCATGATCCTGTAGAGGTGAGGTTTTCACGACTTGAAAAACAAGCCATGGATATAAACCGCAATGTAAACCTCCTCATGGTGGCCCTAAGAAATAAGTTGGGGATATTCAAAGATGATGGGGGTTCAAATGCAGAGGACAAATCAGAAGGGAGATCAGGAGATCAAGAAGACACAGAGAACTAATCAAAGAAAGAACCCATAAAAGATCAATCTAGTTTGAGTGTCGTGAATCAATCCTTGTTCAAAATGGAAGAAAAAATTGATATCAATCCATACCACAATGAGATCAATGTTTTGAAGCTGAACCAGTGGTTGCAACAACTTGAAGATTATTTCAGCCTCCATTAGGTCGAGGAAGGGAAAAGAATATCATTCATACGGCTGAAATTAGAGGGCCATGCACTGACTTGGTGGGAGAGCCATGCGGAAACCCTGAATTGGAGGGAGAATCTATGTGACTAAGTGGGATGATTTCAAAACCCTCATTAAGTCACAGTTTTATCCCATTGGGTACGTTGAGGATCAGTGGATCTGGTGGCATTACTTCGAGAAAAATCCAAGTCAAAGCATGCAAGAGTACACCGTAGAATTCAAAAAGATGGCTATAATGTTGGGTATCTCCAAATAAACCAGATGTACTCCTCAAGTATTTCGGGGGTTGTTGAAGGCTCAAAATTCTATGCCTCAACATCAGGGAAAACCACCCCGTCGAGAACTTAAGGTAGCTCCTTTTCTATTTGGAATGGTGGCCCTTGCTGGGATTATGGGATTAGTTTCCCTTCATAAAATATATAAAAATGGATGAGATATATAGATATGGGGCTTATGATGTAAATGAAACTAAGAATCAAGAATAAATAGACATAAAATATCTATCCCGAGAAATCTTTCTCTATATATGTGACTTTAAGAAAGATCTCACATTTAACATGAAAATATAGATCATCAAGCCTCTTATGAGATTAAAACAAATGAAGATAGCTAATTTAATTAACTAGTTAATTAAATTGGTTGATTAAACTCATTTCACATATAAGATAGCGTTGTTCATGTATATACTTAAAAGATTTCAATAAAACACTTCAATAGTGATAAATGCTTAATTGCTTGCAAAAAAATATGTGATAAACACAATTAAAATAACCATTCAATCTCATAAACATATTACTAATACACAGATAGTAGTACTCGATATATGTTGACTCTGCTCATAAGTGAAATAGTAACGATTCTACTTTCTATTAAGATCACTTCAAGTTATAGTCGTGCAAACCAAGAGATTTCTTTCCAAAATTCAAAACCCCTTCTTCATATCAATGAAGGGGATTTATAGTTTCTAATGAAAATACAAATATAGAAAAGTACCATAAAACACTGAAGTGGTTTCAACAAACCACACTTGAAATAAAGTAAAAAAATAATAATAGATTGCAGTTGTAACAACTTGACTATGGTTGAGATGAAGGTTTCTCTCCCATACACTATCGAACTTCACATATATCTATCGTTGGCTTTAATTTAGGTGGATGATGAAGCTAAATGCACATCCATGTAGTGAATAACACATTGTTGAGTGCTGCAAGGAGATGGGTGGTCGTGTTGGAGAGACACCTCAACATTAGCCACTGACTATGTGGTTTAACTAAGAAATGCCAATGGAATTCCAAGAAAACCTTTGACAGACTCTTGATTTTCTTAACCTTCTTCTTTGATGATTCCTGCCATGTTTTGGTTAATAATTTCACATTAGGAAAAGTATCTTCGAGGGAATCTGAAATCATGCTGGCCTGTAATAAACTGTCACTGATTGATTCGGTGCAATTGTTTGAAATATCCCTGGCACTAAATATTTCCATTTCTGCATGCTTGAGTTTTATTTCCCACTCTTGGAAAACAATCTCTTTCTATGATTCTTCAATTTTAGGGAGATCAGTTGACCTCCCCTGAGTACTGCCTTTCTAGTATATATAATCTGTAATCTTCTCCTCAACTTCCCTATAATATGTCCTCAGATCGGACAATTGATTCACTAATGAATCACTTGATTTACATAAGTCATGGATGATGGCTAATTTGTGGCAGAAAACAACCTGTTTTTGAGCAAGGATATTTTTAGTTCTCTTGCTTCCTTCTTCAATTTAGCTACTTCTGGATTCACCTTTAATTTCTCTATCTTTTGCTAAAGATACTAGATTTGAGTATCCCTATTTTTCATATCAGATTCATGTTGAATCTTTAATTCATTGAATTTATTTTGTAGTTATGCAATATGTGCTTGCCACTAATGAGTAATTACTTTTTTTTCATCCTCAAAACCCTTTTCTAGTTTCTTAATCCTTTCATCTTTCTCCCTTAGGAGTAGTTGTACTTTAAAGGCTTTATCAATAAAGGCACTGGCATATGCTCCTACAAATTGTGAAAGCCTTCTTAGATCCTCAACAGGAGTAGCTTGAGCATCTTTCCAAATTACTTCAAAGGAAGCATTACCAAGGACTAGAGCTTGGGTCTATTCAACTCTTTTTATTTTCCTCTATATGCTAATCACAACATTATGTTTTGGACTATAAAACACATCAAGGGGAGGAGTTTCATCAATTTTCAAAATGACCTCAAAGGTCAATAATACCAGGATAACTTCTAAATCATTAGTGTCTAGAGCTTTATCAGAAGCCTCAATAGTAAGCGAGGTCTTCCCTATAACTTCAAGGGTCTGTGTAATCTTCATCTGGAATGGAGTCTTCAAACTCTTAGGATCTATTTCTTTAGTGAACTGCTCCCAAATTGCATCTAGATTTTTGTATGTTAAAGTTTCTTCTACCTGAGAAGAAGAAGAACTTCATGTCACTTTTATCTGAGATACATTAGGAACCTATATTGTACTAGCTGAAACACTATCTTGCTCTGTATTTGGCTGATGAAGCGTCAATAAATCCATAGGCAAGTTAGATGTCCTTTTATTTTTGTATTGTTTAAACTAAAGCAATTCCTTAGGAGTTAATTGTGTTGATGCTAGTTTCTCAAACTTTGAATAGATAGAAACTGATTCAAATAGATCATCAAACTTGTCTAGCTCATTTGTGAATTGACTAAGCTTTGCTTGTATATTGACATTCTTGGCAGTATCATTAGGATCATATTGTCTATTGGGAACAATTCTAAAATTTAAACATTGAATTTTTCCATATAGACACCACATTTAATAGGAAAGGTAGGCCACATTATTTTCTTAATATCTTTCATAACCTTTGAAAGGCCATTCCCTACAGTTTGGTAGGCTATCGCTCGGGCTAGGAGTTTATCGGGAACATAAAGGGGATACACATGAGGGTTTAAAAGACTGCCAAAAATATGGATATTAGTGAATGATTCGTCTCAAAAACATCTTCCAATTGATAATGAATCATTGTTGGTTTCAATTGAAAATCTAGGAGCTCTCTCATTAAAGACACTTTGGTAGATGGGTAAGATAACTCCATGGAAAATTTTATAGAGATGAGGTTGGCATTTGGATTCCCATAGTATGTTATGATAGATATGGATAGGTATAGGGTCTTCTATGGTCCATTTTCATCCCATGTATGTAAAATCAGAGGTGAAATGGATAACATCCATTATATAGGTGCTCATATAGAAAGGGGGAACAATGTTCTAAAAAAAAGTGTGTTTTTTCTATAATTCAGAATTTTGGGTACTTATAATATCAAAAAATATAGTTCCCCAATCCATAACATATCCATATGAGGAAGCATCAATTAAGGGTACCCACTGGTCTGAGAATTTATGGGTATTAGGGTAACCAAACATTCTACACATGATTGCAGCTATATAACAGAATGGTCAAGTAATGTAAGCAATAACATACATACTCTTATCCTCACGCTTATTTTTGTTGGGATCCCTTCTTCATGGTTTGATGACCTCTTACTGATCCTAATTTTCTTTCATAAATTTCTCCAATAAATGTTTGTCGTATTATTTTGGGGCGGATGTAGCTGATACATCTTGCTAAAATAATTGATGGTGAATGACCCAATAACTATGTTTCTCTTAGTCATGAAATTCCTTTCTGTAATATTCAAATTATCAATAAACCATTTAAGCATATATGTATAGGGAAGGATGTTGGTTCGGGCTATAATACCATGCAAGAATGAATTGGCGACATCACTATAAGTAGTTTCAGAAACAAGCGCAAAATCCTCAGTTGTAACTATTTTCACTATGACCCTGGGTGCTTCATCTTCAAAAATCTTATAAATGGATTCCCAAGAAGAGCTTCCAACAGTAGGAGTGCAATTTGTGTCTGAGAATAATGTAGGCATTTATGGAGCTTTAGGTGGAGGAGCAACTGGTTGTTGTTGAACAACGGGTTTCTTCCTGGGTTTAGTTTCCCTAGACATTTATGTTGAACTTTGCTTATTAAGACTGGCCTACAAAGGAAAACATAAGAATAAGCATAGAATTCCTTAACTGGAGAATTCCTTAGAGTGAATAACCAATTTGATATCAATTTAGTTCTTTTATGAGAAAAATCTAGTGATATCGAGTTGCAATAATGAAATCATTTAAAATTTCGAAATCATAAATTCATTACATTCGGCCATTAAATGATAAAACAAGGATTCACATGGGCTTTCGTACATGTCAGCATATTAGAGGATTATATCAAGGAAACCTTATGTTTTCATTATTGAAACATGAGATATTCTGACTCTTCGATAGGCTTTTATAATGTAACAGCTAAAAAGTATAAGATATCAGAGGTCCTGCATCAGAGATTTCATATTGGAGGTTGGTAAGAGTGACAGCCGATTGGAAGTATTGATATGAAAGTTGCAATATGAATAGGGGTATTTTATCATAGATCAAAGGATTGGGAATATTAGAAATCGGCAATATGAGGATATCAGAGTATCAGTGATGTCACATATCACAGGATGGGAGAAAAAGGGCCATCGGAGGATCAGGAGATTGCAATATCAGAGTATTTAGAGTGACGCTAATTTCGAAAACTATGATATTCAGAAGCTTTGATAATGCTACATGGAAATCCTATGGGGTAAGGCCTTTATTATTATATTCACAAATAAGCACTTTATCACTTGTAGATTTAAAATATTTGAAAATTTTAATTAGAGAAGGCTTTATCGCAACTTATCTTATGGGGACATGTTACAATATTTAAAAATATTCCAAAAAATGTTCTTCCAATAAATCTATGGGTATCTTATTTATGAATATGTCTTATGGGCCTAATATCCGATATAATTCTATTAAAACTAAGGGATTTTATACTAAATCAAAAGTGTGCCCGTTATTTGTTAGTTCTAGTATTAACATTGATGGGGGGGTTGTTGAGTAGTGCAACAATTGGTGACATACTAGGCAAAGCAGTTATCTCTGTTAAAAAATAAATGAAGTTCTAATCTATTAAAGGAAAAGACTTAGAAAGGTAAAAATACTCGAAATTTTGATTGATAAATATTACTCTAAATAAAAGAACTCATCATTTTGTGAATTATCTCATAACCTATTTATTGATGAAAAATTGTATTACCCTTGTTGTTCATTTAATCAGTTATAAAGATAAAGTTAAGAACTATAGAATCTTAGCTTTTAAGATAGAATTTTTTGTCACTAGTAGAGCCACTACTACTAGCAAACATCCATAGCCTTGACAGGGTTACCATTTAACCAAATATATACCAATATCCCATCCATGTATAGTAATATTCTTAGAGGTATTTAATATTTTCTTTTAGAATTTTGTTTTAAAGTTTACTTGAAATCCATTGTCTTGGCTTGGTAACTAGATTATGAAAATGTCATTCACAGGTTGTAATGATATCAAACGAGCCAGCTCGTGATGAGAACTCTTGTCTTATGCTTATATAATCATAATCAATTATCCTGGTTTGGTGACCAGTGTTGATAATGCCAATATCATTGGTTTCCCATGATCATGGTAAGTCAGCTCATATTGAGACTTCTTATCTTTCAAGTTTTATATACATTTTTAATTACACCCTAAAAAAATTTAAAATTAGTGGATGGGGAGGTATATTCACTTCTTAATAATAATGGATGACAATTGAAGCCAAAAGATGCTAAAACTTCACAATAGCCTTTACTTTTTAAAGAAAACATTTTCATGCCCAATCATAGGATAACTAGATTTTATAAAGTTTTCAGCTTATGAAACATTTATAATTTAATGGATATAAAGATTGCAAGGCTTTGTAATAGACAAAATACTAAAATTCAATGTTATAATTTTATTTCTAAGATCTATTCTCTAATCATTCAAATTTCATGTAAATGATGAGAGACTTCAATATGAAGACAAAGGTGTATTACCTAACATTACCAAAGTTAAAAAAACTGGTATATACATGTGATTATTTACATATTTATAGGAGGATAGGTATCCTTAAGAAAAATGTTTTTTCAAAACTAGCCCAGTAATGGGAAGAGCATCCCTATTTCTGTGTAAATCTTGGAGGATAAAGTTTGATGGGCCTAGTTTTTCAACGATCTAAAATGGGCCTAGCCATAATTTCTGGAACTTTGTGTGTTTTCATTTTTCTTCATGATCTTTATCCCATTTCAGAACTAGATCACCAATTTCAAAAATTGTGTTATTAAATAAACTTGCATCAAATGAATATTTAACCAATTGTTGATGATGGGCATGAACTTGTCTAGCTTTATTCCTTTCTTCCTCTAGCTTAAGAATTTGGGACATTCTTAATTGTAAAAAAGAAGAAGGCTTTTATTCAATGGATTTCACTAGGGCTAGTGATGGAATAACTAAATTAGGAGGTATAATAGCTTATTTTCCATACACTAATTGAAAAGGATAAGTGCTTATAGAGACCCTATGAGTGATTATGTCAGCCCATAAAGAAAACACTAGAGCTTTGTGCCAATTTCTTTGATTTTGGTTAATTGTTCTTTTGAGGTTTTTATTAGTAGACTCTGCTAATCCATTTCCTTGAGGGTAATAATATGCAGAATACTTAAGTTTAAAACCCCTTTTAAGAGAAAATTCAGTAATAATATTTCTTGAAAAATAAGATGCATTATTAAACATAAGGGCATAAGGAAGACCAAACCTGGTAATAATCAATTAATCGATAAATTCAATAATGTTTGCAAAATTGGCCACCTTCAGGGGTATTACTTCCACCCATTTGTTGAAATATTCTGTAGCAATCAAGATGTATTTATGCTGTTTGGAAGTGTTAGGAACAATGTCACCTATTATGTCCAGTCCACGTTGTTCAAAAGGTTGCTCAATGTTAACTGGTTGCAAAGGTAAGGTTGGTTTCTTCCATCTTTCTGAAGCATTTTCGCAAACTTTACATTTTATAACATAGGAATTGGTCTTGAATAGAGTCGACCAATAGTATCTAGCATGCAGAATCTTATGACCAGTGGTGTCTCCACCATAGTGTCCACAGTTGGTCCATCATGTATCTCCTACAAGACCTTTTCTGCTTTAGATTTTTCTAGACATCTTAGCAAAACAAAATCATAATTCCTCTTAAATAAGACATCATTGACTAGTTGATATTGAACAATTTTAAGCCTAAGAGCTCTTTTCTTTTTGTAATTAAGTTCCAATGGAGCATAACCATTTTTCAAATAAAAAATTAAATCAACATATTGAGATTCAGTGTCGATGGGGCATACCTCTTTGATTTGAACATCATTACCTGAATCTTCATTAGTTGAACTGTCATAAGCTCCAATAATCAATATACAAGAACCTTAACCCCTTACTATTTTAGCTGGTTTGATGTCTAGGTCATATTCTTGCAGGGCAGTAACCCAATTTTCTCTTTTCTCTCCTAATTCTTTCTACATAAGAAATTGTCTAACTACAGGGAAAGGAACAATTAGTTTTGTATGTGTTTTTAGGAAGAAAGGCCTAAAATGCTTTATGGACTTAAAGACTACAAAGTCTTGCTTTTGAACCTCTGAATAATTTAGCTCATCTCCCTGTAAATTGGAACTAAAGAAGGAAATTGGAACTTCATTATTTTGTTCATTAGGTTGATTCAAAACTATTGCATAGGATTGTTCAAAAGAAAAGGTATAAACAATGCCTTGTTTGGAAAAATTATGGGTTGATAATGAAGGGTCACCAATGATTTCTTGTTTTATTGACTCAAATTATTTTCTTTCGACCAGTCCCCATTTGAAAATTGACTTCTTCTTTATCATAGCTTGTAAGGGAAGTACAATTTGAGAGAATTTTGGGACAAATATTTTAACAAAATTATTTTTCCCAAGGAAGGATTGCATGGATTTTTTGTTGTGTGGTAAGGGGATTTCATATATCGCCTTGATTCTATCTAGATCCATGCAGATTCATTCTTTAGACATAATAAATCCTAGAAGTTTTCCTTCGCTAAGAGTAAAAAATAACCTTTTAGGATTTAAGGAGATTCCAATTTTTCTACATATTTCAAATATATGTTTTAAATCATGTAAATGACTACCCCTTTGTTTATAATAAATTGTAATGTCATCTAAGTGCACTATAATTGTCTTATCGAGCAAACCTCTAAAAGCAATATCCATATCTCTTTGGAAAGTAGATCTAGCATTAATCAGTCTAAAAGGCATCTTTTGATAAGCATAGGTCCCCCACTTAGTCCTGAATTTGGTCTTCAGGCTATCATCAGGATGTACAAGAATCATATTGTAACCTGAAAAACCATCTAAGAAAGACATTAGTTTAGAACCAATAACAAATTGTAAAATTTGTTCCATTGGAGGTAAAAGAAAATTATCTTTTTCACAGGCTTTGTTTAAATTTCTAAAATCTATACAAATATGAATATCTCCATTATTCTTTCTAACTAGCATAAGGTTTGAGACCCACTTGGAATGTCTGACTAGAAAAATTATTTTAGCTTTGAGAAGCTTATTCATTTCAGTCTTAATTTGAGCCTCCAACTTAGGATGAATCTTCCAGAGCTTTTGTTGAATTTTCTTGACATCTAGTAGCATAGGAATGGTGTGTTGAATGATGGATGTGTCATAGGTTTTTAGATCATCATAGTTCCATGCAAATATATCCTTGTATGTTTTCAACAAATGAATGAAAGCATATCTTTCATCTGGTGAAAGTCCAAGGCCTAAATTGATCTTCTGAGGCTTATCATCTGATCTTAAGTCAACCAATTCAAATATCAGAGTTGAAATTTGAATCTTGCACTTAGTTACCTTCTTGAACCTATCTTTGGTATCATATAAATCTTCCAATTTCGCTACAGGTTTAGGTAAAGAAATTTCCTCATAATATTTATTCAGTTGCTTTTCATGTTCATCTTTATCAATAATATGATCAAAGTAAGACCCTTCATATGTCAGAAAATTCAATATTTCATTGTCATCATTAAATACACACCAATTAGTAATGTTTTCTGGAACAAAGGAGCGAAAAATTAATTCAATAGAAAATCTATCAGGACTAAAATCTTCAGGTGGAATGAGTTTGGAAGTAAGGTTTTCCAGGAGGTCAGCACTAGCATTTTGCATTATTTTGATAGGGGCTATGTTGAATGTGGTGAAATGAGAAATGAGGTCTTAGATCACATATTGGTAATGCTTAAGGTGACTAGAAACACAGTGGATGTTGTTTCTAGCTTGTTTGCTAACAATCTTTGAGTCACAAAAAACTTTAAGGTATTTGATATCAATACTATTGGATTTCTGTAAGCCATGTACCGATGCTTCATATTTGGAAACGTTATTGGTAGAACCAAATTCCAATATGTAAGCTAGCATAGTCTTTTCTCCATAAGGATTAACCAAGATGCAACCAGCTCGTGCACCTTCATTAGATTTTTATCCATAAAAATAATGAGTCCAAAATAAACTATCATGCTTATTTATAAGGTTTTCTACAATATTAATACAATTAGAAGAATATGTTTGGGAGAAATTTTCAATTTGAGATGAAATAGAGCCAACTAAAAAATGAGATTCTTGTGCTTGAAAAATGTCGAAGAAAGAGTCAAAAGAATAACTTCCAAGAACATTGTTTGTAAATACTACTGGTTCATTTTCCTCATCAAAATCAGTAACTGAATATTTCATGTGTTTTCCCTATTGACATGGATTTGATTGGGTTTTCCATTGTAGGGAAGCCACATGTGTGACCAATCAGTTGCAAAGTAACCATGTAGTTTTTTAGAACAGTCTCTACTTATAATAAGACCATATAATTTAGTTATGTCTACAACTAATATATCTATTATTTGACAAACCTTTGAATTGGAAGCTAATATTATTAAAACAAAATTCATTTCTCCCAAAAATTTGACTTTTGTACAATCTCATTGAACAATCTGAACAATAGATTTCTATGGTGAAGATTTAATTTAAGACACACCGCATAAGGCATGACATTTGATGATGCACTGAAATCCACTAGACAATTATGAACATTCTTGTTAAAAATCTCAAAAGTCAATAAAAAGGGAAGAGTATGGGAATTTGATCCATCTCCAATCAAAATGGCATACGTTGGGTCAATATTATCTAAAGAGACACTAGGAGGTTTTCCTTTCCCTTCTGAGGCCTTTGTAGTGATAGCATTAAGTAATGGAGATGTAGGAACTGCATTCAACTCTTTAAGTAAAATCTTTTGCTATTTTTTTAATATACTAACCTCATAAAGATAAATGTTGGCTTTGACCTTTTTCATCTCTTCCACAATATTATATTCCATAGTATTAGAGATTATCAAAGTGTTGGATGAGGAAGGATATTTAGAATTAGTTGGAAGAGAATCTGAAGAAGGAGTAGAAGACTTCTTAATTAGATATTTATCCTTATTAGGAGGAGCAGAGGACTTCTATTTTTGATTTACTGGAGATAGATCAACAAGTCTCTTACTTTTAGTGCTCACCGGTAGGGCCTCTTATTCTTCTTCATTTTCTGAAGTGGTTAGGACAAAATCCCATAAACCATGATCTTTTGCTAATTATTCTTCTTGGGATTCTTCAGCAAATAATGTTGATTCTTCCTCTTCATCATCTTGATCAAATTCAGCATTTGATATAATGGCAGGTGGTTGTGACTATGATGATTGATTCCTTTTGAAAGGTTGAAAATGATTTTTAAAGGTTTCAGCTACTTGCTTTTTAATCTTTATTGGGTAGGGGTCCCCTAGGTCCAAGTTTTGTCTAAGTCATGTTAAGTCTCTACATTTTGAGGAGAAGAGTGCGATTCGGGAAGAGTTATAGGAGTCAAAGGGGCTTTAGGATGGGTTAAAGCCCCTTATTTTGTAAAAGGATGGGATAAATTTGGCTATTTTGAGCTTCCCCCATCGTTTTTGGACCATGGTATTGTAACGGTAAAAGATATATAAAGGGATGTCTTAGTGAGTCAAAGGTGTTGATAAATCAGTTGGTTCATGATGTTATGATATGATCTGAGTCTGTAATTGTGATACATTTTTATATTTGGGTGAAGGGGAAGGCTCCTGCAATTGTGTGTGTGGAGACCTTGGTAAGTCTACAGCTATGTGTGCAGGCCCCTATAGCTACGTGCATAGGGTCAAAAGATTGTATCTATGAGGATTTGAGATAATAAAGAAGAATTTGGAACATATCTATATATTTTTATACGTTCATGTAGTTTATGTATTTCTTCATAATTAGAGTTCGCTTTTGTATATTTCTTCTATAGTTTCATCGCAAAGGTTTGAATATTGTTTTATATAATGAATAATGCATGTTAGACTAGTTAGGTGCAGCTCGCAAGTCTATTGAGTAGGAAAATGCTCTACGATTGTACAATAAGGTTAATGGTTCATGAAGGTCATATTAAGCCCTAAACTGAAAGTAACCCTACATCCACACTGCAGAGTCCCTCTAAATGCATAAAACTGGCTCTAGCATCCCCCAATATTACCTCGGGTGAGACTACGATCTGCACTAAGTAGATCGTTGTTGAAAGGGCCAGTGATATAGGGTTTTGTTGGTTAGCGCAGCTAACTCTGAACCTGGGTCTGAGCCCCTCAAGCCAACAAGTTGTTCCATTGTCATGACCAAATGTTGAGATACCTGACATATCACATCTTGTTAAGACGAAGCAAGTTAATATAAGCTCAGAGGTGGAGCCCAAGTTTGTGTGCATTGGTGATTACTGGGATGCTGATACATTAGGTAAGGTTGCCGAATTAATAAATGAGTATCAGGATCTATTTCCAATGAATTGTTCCGAGTTGAAAGGCATTATAGGTGATCTCAGGGGTTAAATTTGACGTCTGTATGCCCGTATTTCACATTTTTACCCGTAAAATACGTTTTAATTTAAAACCTCCACGTCATGCTCAACTTGCCATTCATTTTCAAAAACGTCATATTGACGGGCATGTTAAAAAATTAAAAGTTAAAAAAAAATTATAATTTTTTTTTATATATATTTAATATGGTGTGAACAGTGTAACGTTATAAATTTATAATCTCCACAAGCTCCAAATTCCAGACTCCGGCCAGGGCAACTTGCAGTCGTACTCACTCTATTGAATTCACAAAAATAGGGGTGATTTTAGGGGCGAATGTTCGCCCTTTGGCGAAATTAAGGGGGTTTCAATTTTTAGTGGGCGAATATTTTGTATCATAGTACATTTTTACAAATCACCTCAAATAGCCCACCTTATTTTAAGGGAGAGGGTAAAAAAGGTAAATTTAGCCCTTGAAATTAGGAGTTGCAACATTCCATTCGCCCATTTTCAAGAATAGGTTTTATTTAAGTGAATCCATTCGCCCATTTTCAAGAATAGGTTTTATTTAAGTGAATCCTATGGGCCAAATACCATATTTATAAAAGATGTATGGTAAATTAATAAAATATAAATAAATGAGAGGTATGGTAAATAAATAAAACATTTTTTATATTTACTCCCTAAGTCACCTTATATACATTTATATACATGTAAGGGTGTAAACAAATAAAAATATAAGTAAAGTGGAGGTATGGTAAATAAATAAAAAGTCTTTTTATACTTACTCAAAAGGTATGGTAAATAAATAAAAATATAAATAAACTAGACGTATTGTAAATAAATAAAACGTCTTTTTATATTTAGTCCATAACCCTCATTCTATTTATGAAGGCTCAAGAAAGAGGTTTTAT
>APFE030783920.1:151939-162730 GCA_000404065.3 Pinus taeda | reverse complement strand
CTTCTGCGATGGCCAAGTCGCTGCTCTTTCCTGTCATGGATGCGGGATTATTTCCTTTGATGGGCAGCCAAGAAATCCGGTGAATTAAATCAGCCATGATGGGAATCGGCTCCTCCAACTAGAGATACCCATCATGTACTAGAAACAGTAGCTGCCGGATGAGAAAAATTGTGTTGGGCACGCGGTGGTAGTGGGCTATCCATTGCAAATATAGTAACCCGACCTTCTCCACACCGCGTAACCATTTCTGCTGCAATAATTGCTCCATGGCCAGCTGTGTGAACTTCTCAATGTCCATGAGGTCCCAGTATTTGAACTTTATACTAGGCACCCATCCCAGTGGCGGACGATCAAACCATAGTTCATCCAGAAGAAACGGGGTCTGGAGCACACTCTTCGTGGCCTCCAGGTCCTTCGGTATCTTGGCTGTCCCTTTCCACGGGGGGATGTAGGGGGTTAACTTTATTGCTGACAGTACTTGGGAAACATTCTCTGCCTCATCATCCTATGCCTCAATTTGAGCGATTAGGGCTTGCAAATCTTGCTCCTCCTCCTCTATTTCAATGCTAATAACTTTGCCCTTGTCTGCAATTGATAATTGACTAAATTGTGGGTTCCGTGGTGATACTCAGACTGGCCCCATGGGCTGCTTGTTTTTATGTGATCGTGGTGTGCATGGGGAATTGGGAATCTTTGGTGAAATTGTTGCCTATCCAAGCTCCTCATGGGTCACACAGGGTTCTGGGGTTACTTCCACAAATCGCACTCTAGTCCTCGCAACTATCATATTTTCTAAACTGGATTCGTTCGGTCGTGTACTCACGGGTGGCAAGGTAGATTACTGCTTAATGCTCTGTACTGGCTCAAATCCCAAACAACCAAGTGTTGCCTTGAGGCTACCCCAAGGGATTTTATAGTAACGTTTGAATGTTCCCATTCCATCCACTTTTGAGTCATTAATACCTTCTTAGCGGCAGATCATCCCGAATCTAGCTCTTAATTCTGGTCTTAATGGCCTGCCGCCCGCTCTTTTCTGCCTTAAATTAGACCTCGTGTCATGAACATTGACATCAACGGTTACCTCCCAGCCTACTTGCGCAACAGTGCAGCCCCTTATGCGCGACCACGACCCTGGTGACCTACTGGCCCTGCGCAGAACCTCCTTTCCACACAGCTCTCCTACAAACTCATTTATAGTCTCGCACCTTCTTTCAACTACTTGGAGTGTTGAGACTGTGCTTCCTACAGATAGTCAGGGGGTCGCACCCCCATTGTGAAGCTTCAATTTTTCTGCTAACCCAGGCTATGGTCACCCTTCAAATACCCTTGCGTCCGGTAGTGCGTCGTGTTCTTCTCTGTATGGTACACTCCCTTGGTTAGTAAGGTTCAGTTGCAGCCATGATAGCAGGGTCGCAACTCTTTCTAATGCAGTAGCAGGGCCGGCTAGACATGGTCCCATCATGCTTAGTTTCTCACGGCCTGCTTATGTGACTTCGGTTTCCAGTTCACTAATTTCTTCATCCAATGTCACGATTTTCTTCCTCAGTTGTGCCCCCTTTTCATCGAGTTCACGAAGTTTCAAGCTCCCTCACCAAATGGCTTCCTATAACTACCTAATTCCTTTACCCAGGTCCTCGTGTCTTGTCCCAACTATAGGAGCTGTGGTCTAGGGATTCTTCTTTGTCCTCTTGGTTTCATATCTTCTTGTCAGTGTTGGGGTCATTTCCACGCTCTGATTTTTGGTTATGGTCCTATAGGCCCATCGAACTGCTGGTACGCGTAGGTCCCGGTCGGTTCAGCTCATCTGGTGAACTTTGTTCATGACTCCGCGTAGCTTTTTGAATTCTCTGTTGCAAACTGTTTTTGGAGTGTGCTGCCTTCCGTGCTGCCACGCCAGGTTCTACTTTTTGATCCTTAGTCTGGGAGGTGTTTGCACAACACACGTCTATACCCATCAACA
Source organism: Pinus taeda (assembly GCA_000404065.3). Taxonomy (NCBI): domain Eukaryota; kingdom Viridiplantae; phylum Streptophyta; class Pinopsida; order Pinales; family Pinaceae; genus Pinus; species Pinus taeda. Next base: position 160,770 of record APFE030783920.1, on the reverse strand, counting down.
CAAGTGGGCATGCAAATTACTTCATCATGGCTACTCGACTCGTGTTCGTCGCTGGGAACTTCCAAATCATAAGCGCATCCATCTTCTACCTTCATGCCAATTTCCAATATTCTTTTGGGGTGTATTCCACCATCGTGTGGGTGTTGTGCGCAATGCCCATTCCAGCGCACCGTATCATTGCTATTATGGTACTATATTTTTAGACTTGCCTAATAATTCATCTACTCCTGTTACCCCATCATATGTTGGCAGTTCTATTGCTTCGGTCATCACGCACCACAGTGATCTAATCATCATGTTACAATTCAGTGTTGTCACTTCGTGTAACCAATTCTACCAATGTTCTATCTCTTCGTTTGAATCCGAATTACAGGAACGATCGTGCTCCCATGAGATTCTCCCATCTGCAGTCGGGTTCACCCAATCTTGGTCTTGCGTCGTTATCTGGTAAATGTGATCCAGCTCATTGTCATGCACAGTTTCAATGTAGCGCACTCCTTCAACTGGATCTAGCATAACGACTACGCATAAAGACTTTTTCTCAAATATTATCTTCCGCTTCTTCAGGTTGATGACCCCAATCATATCAGTGGCCCAGTCTATTCCTAGCAACGTAAGGTAAGGGTTGTTGTCATCAAAAATATCTATTACCTCAAAGTCCGTCTGCATGCTCATGCCTTCGATATCCACTGTTACCCCTTGCAATCTCCCCATGGGTAAAATTTTTTGTTGGTTCGCCATTCACAATTGAATGGGGGACCACTACAGTGTGAGTCTGCCCATGCATTCCCACGTTTGCTTCGGTAACACATTCGCGTCTAAACTTAGTTCTACGATTACCAGATCCATTTCATATTCGCTAATCTGCACCATTAATCTCATCTCGCTCCCGGTGCGCAATGTGTTCTTTCCTAGTTTCCTGACTACGCGCGGTTCCCTTGACCCTACACACCTATTTATCAACTCCTATAGTCCTTTAACTGCCTTATTATTGCACAACAGTTTCATGCATGTCTCTAAAAAGGTAGTAAGCATAGAAAGATCCATTTCTAGCTGTGGTTGATCCTTACTACCTGAAGTAGAGGCCTCTATGAAGCTCTTCTTAGCTTCCATAAACGTCTCCTTTGTGTGTTCCAAGTCAAACTCGGGTTCCTTTCTACGAGCCTTGCGACCCACATATCTTCCTCAGGTTGCTTCCCCTTATCTTCCCCTGTGGCTACACCACTTCTAAGCACCATATTCACATTTGGGTCTTCTTCGCGCAGCTTAGACCTCATCATTTGAATATTCTGTGTTGAATTAGGCTAAAGTACCCCTTTCTCATGCATCTACGTGATCAACGTGGGACAATCTACTACTTCATGATCGAATTGAGCACAGTATGAACAAGATAGTCTCGTCAGATTGGTAAAATCACGAACATAGTGCCCCGATCCTCCGCAATTGTAACAGATTAACTATCCTTGGCCCCTTCCTAGCCCCATTCCTCCTCGTCCCTGACCTTGCCCTTGAAATACACCATGCGCCATCCTCGCAGCTGGGTCAAGGCCTCGTGTTTCTATCTGCATTCTATATGCTGGGGTTTGCTCCATCATTAACTTGTAGCTGCGACAAGTATGCTTGTCGTGGCCCACCAATCTACAAAAATTTCAAAACAACTCCTGGGGAGTCTGCATATACTTCTGCAACAAATGATAGTTGTCTATCATGTGTTTTCCACCCACCTGAAAAATCACACACTAGAGCACGGGTGGCACACTCCCTGCCTATGCCTCTGGTCTCAACGGCATTGGTCTCCCTCCTACCAAGTAGTTCGTGAATACTGGACAATGGTATTTATCATGGCCCCAAACTTTACATTTTATGCACCACACTTCTTCACGCGCCTCTGGCCGAGATGCCCTATCCTTCTTCAAGCTCTGCATTTCCAAGCAGAGAGTCTGAAGCTGCGCGTGGATCTGTTGAATCCCAATCCCGGATCCTGTATTGGTGTTTCATGCAACCTTATTGCCATCTCCAATGCTTCTGCCTCGGTTAAAAGCTTCTGATGTGACAATGTTGTCCTTAGGTGTGGTGTCAAAGATGCCACAAACCACATGTCGTGTTGCGCATCCGTTAGCATCATATTAGCCTCATGGATCATAGCCTTCAGTCTCTGATCCAAATCCCAGGGGGTCTCACCTGGAAGCATCATGATCTCTTTAAATCTGATGATTGACTGTGTCTTTGATTTCGGCTAGCTAAATTCCTTGTTCAGCACATCCTAGATCTCCACTATTCCTGCATTTGGGTGATCATTCGAGTGCTTGATATACCATGTCAATGCCTGATCCTGTAGTGTGCTCACCAATGTGACCTTCTTAATGTTGTCATCCGTGACCCCTTGTGCTTCCCACACTGCTCTTACCACGAACCAGAACTAGTCTGGATCCTCATTCCCGACTCCCTTGAATACGAGTAGCTTGATCACGCTCTCGACGCTAAATCGTGGGGGTGGTGGGGGTGGGGTGGGTGAAGATGGAGGTGATGTAGGTGGAGCGGGTGATGGCATAAGTGGAGGTGATAACTGTGGAATGCATTGTCTTATCAAACTTACAGTGCTTCTTGGAGAAACCCAAGTGCGCTCTTCCTCGCTCTCTCAAGAAGGTGAAATTAAAGGATTGTTCCCTAATCCTTCGATCCCTTTGTAGATTTTTCCGCTCCACGTCATTCCAATCATTAATGTATTCACATAACCCACTTTTCACATAACAACATTTTAATCCAGGTATTCAGGGATTTGATGTACCTACCTCACAGTCCCTTAAGAAAACATCATTATGCTTCGCTATAGCTCACAGTTGTGTCTATTCAGAACTCAATGATAAACTCCCCTATTATTCGGTTGAGCCAATGGTCCACGACTCAGGCGACCTTATCTTCTGATGCCTCTAGTCTGTGCACTAACTTCGAAGTCCACACTATCAGTTGATCAAGCTTATACCTTCCCTGGTTGTCAGCTAACCTCGCGATCCAATCATACAACTCTAAAGAGAAGGACGCAAAGAATATCTCGTGGATTTCCATATATACATAGCGATCCAACCATCTCTTTTCAGATATTTGCGGAGTTCCGTTTTTCTGTACCATGAACTTGTGAAGCTTCTGATACAACCAATCTTCAATTTTCTTCTTCATAGGGTTCTAGTGTTCCAACATCATACATCGCTTAGGCAGATCCCGGTCCTAACTGAAACCATTTGTTGGCTTGATGGGGCCTTACCCAGCTTCAAAAGTGTTTTAGCCAAACAAATCCTGAAACTACCAGCCCTTTCAGCAACAATCCATAGAGCGCGAAATGAGGTCTCACTCGAGGTAGTATGGGAGGGTGCTGGAACCAGGTTTCCACACCCTAGGGATGTCTTGATGAGATCTGGAAAGATCGCGAACCGATCCTGCACACCTGTGTAGCTGTCTGGCCTTCATGTAGCTTTGTACAGAACGTGAAGGGATGCTATCTAGATCCTCTAACCTTACTGTGCTATTATTATAGATCTGACTTAATTTTGTGGGCCTAGTAACCTTTATCAATCATTCAACATTTATAACCAGTGTGCACAGCCATAAACTATAAGGAGATGCATAAACATATAACAAAAGCATAAATATATAGATCTACGAATAGATGCACAATATTTCAGAATCAATTTATATTTTATTACTCTTTTGTCTTGTTATAATCCCAACATAACCTTGTGCACTCAACTGCAGGGGTCCACGCACACAACTATGGACTCTACCAGGCCTCTGCGCACATAGCTACAGAGCCTCTTCCTACTCCTAAAACCCAAGACTTGGACTTACAGACTCAGAGCGAATATCACATTCAAAAACCCATATCACTTAAATCACATCTAAAAGTTTCTTTCTACACTTAGAGCCTCACTCTATTTATACATTCCCATGCTCGGCGAACCATAGGTAGGCTGACACATTCTATATTAAATTACAATATTTTAGGGCAAAATACCCTAGACTCCTGCACACCACGCCCGCATTTTGCAGGGTCTTATATTACATTTGACCAAAATTTAGGCTACAAGCCCCAAAAATCCGCTATGGGGGGATCCATTGCCCAACAATTTCCTAGTGTGAGATTGTGCGTTTTTTATTTCATTTTTTAAAGAAAAAAATCCCCCCTGTATCGTCAGGGAGGCTGAATTGTGTATGAGTGTTAATCGACTTTGAGAGTCATCCCTTTTGATTTTTGAAATTTTTGAAATATCATATTACATTTGATTTGATTGGAATCTTGTTGTGTTTATTTTGAAGAATTCTCAACATAGATCACATTTTCATAGTTAGAATTCTCATTTTGATAGCAGGAAAGGAAATTATGTATAGATTACATTTGCATGCTTTTCAGGGGAATCATGCATAGATTACATTTCATGGTTTGGAATCTTTTAATGCTTTGAATTGAATTGGAATGGTGAAACTGAAATATCTAGTTAGGAAGCTCTTGTTTGTTGCATCATTTTTTACACCTCTTCCCTACACTAAATAGCTTTCACAAAAATTGAAAAGAGTTATTTTTCTCACATTAGTTGCACCATAGGTGTGTTCAAGTGACATCGAATTTTGGGCCTTGAAATCAATATTCAATTCAAGATAAACTCTAAAATTCACCTTAATTAACCTAAGGAGCATTTTTAACATTAATGCAAACATTTAGACGTCTAGGCTAGATATGTGTTTTGACGTTGTTAAATGTACGAGCAGTCATATTTTTCCAGCGTTACATCCCGGGGTTGATATCCCCTTCCACATACATAAGTGTATAGGATCATACTCTATGTACCTTCAGGTATATTGGATGGTGCTCCACGCATGAAAAGTATATGGGAACACTCTCATTGAATAGTTACACATTAGACAACACTACTACGAAATACACTCCCACATACAGTCGAGTAAATTTTGGGAGTCCCCTACAAGCTGTTATCCATCCATAGGTAACTGAGTCGGTTTCCTTGTATATCATGATACATTGAACATAACATCTAGGGAGATTTCCTACATGTACGTGAAGTCCTTGTTTTTCCAAGGTGTATATTGCAGTTAATGGTTGCTTGGTAAACCTTTATGCCTAGTTACCCCTTTGTTTTGTTTGTGTCTTTAATTTCTAAAGTCAATTAATAAAGCGTAGGACAACATCCTCCCTATGGAACAACTCAATGGATATTAGGTTGAGACTAATGGAAATAGATCCGAAGTCTACCAATCAAGGGAACCCCTCAAACAAGAATCCTGGTCCTTTTCCTTCTTTTGGAAATATTGGTGCTCCTTATATGGTAATGTTGTCCCTTCCTAGATTTACCATTGGTTTTTCAATTTGATTATTTTCAACCCCTATGGTTATGAATGTCCAAACTACCTCTCAACTAAGTTATCCTCCACCTGAACAACATCAACCTCATGTTGATCTTAAAATTGACCTTTTGCCTTATTCACCTATTGTTTCTTCATCCCTTTCTTCCTCTTCACCTAGTGAAATTCTTGATTCTAGTAACCAGGAAGCTAAGAAGAAGAAGAAAAGGATGATGAAGAAGAAGAAAAATAAGTAAGGGGGAACCAAGCAACCATTGCTATGGATGCAAATAGTATGGACAAATATTCCAATCAGCCCCATAAATTTAAATTCCCTTTCATGTTATGTAAGGGTGACCACCTTCTTAGATATTGTCCTGGTCTTCCCAAGGTATTAAAAGTATGGTCCACAAACTCACATTGTCCTTTGTCGTCAGTGTCTGGAGATCATGTTGGTGACAGACCCTCAACTAGAAATAGTAAGGTCCATGGGAAAAAGGGTAAAGTCAAATTTCCTTGTAAGTCATGTGAAGGGAATCATCCTATTCACCTTTATCCTTATATGGATGAAACCTCAAAAGTGTTGGAAAACCTTATAGCTTCTCATCCACAACTTCCAGCTAGTTACCGAAAGCTTTCTCCCAATCCTCCACTTGTTGATGAAGTGATTGATCAGAATTTGAATCCAATCAATTCCATTCTCATTGATGAATCCCATGAGACTTTTCCAAACCAACCACTAGTTGGGAAAATTGTTGACCTGATTCCACCTTCAGCCAATCATACTTTTCCTGTAGAGAGTAAGGGTCATATCACACAGATACTTCTCGTTTCTAATTATTCTAATGAATTGCGAGGAAATCCACCCATTCTAATGACACAAGAGGACAATCTTATCATTCCCTCAGCACAGGGGGGAAATCCTCTCATTCCAATGGCACAAGTGGGTATTTATCCTATTCCTACAGTCCCCCCTCCAAGTAGTATGGTCACTTCCTTTGATTGACCTCAACTGATAAGATATCGTCTTCCTCCTTACGTGCCCTTCCAGATTATAGTATAGGCTTATATGTGGTTATACCTAGAAAAATCATATATGAATGTGCATATGTTAGTATTTTGTCCTAAAATACTTGAAAATCTTTAGGTTCTCTACAGCTTGTGCCCATTACCCAGAATTTGTTGGCTTTTAACAGACGAGCCAGTGAACCATTAGGGATCCTTCCTCAATTACCTATTACTTTGGGAGGAAAAACCGTCTATATCTATGTGATGGTAGTCCAAGGCATTTTAGATTTTAATTTACTCCTTGGGTATGTCTATGTTTATCTCATGGGAGCTCTTGTCTCTTAACTCTTCTGTGCGATGTGTTTGCCGCATGAAGGAAGAATCATGACTATTGACAATCTTTTGTTCGTTGGTCCTAATTTGACTCCTTATATGTAAGTGGTATCTTCCGCACCACAAGTTAATTATGTGGAAACCTATCCCATTCACATACATACTAATGAAGATGATCCTTTCATTGTCTACTCAACTTATTTCGACCTAGATCCAGTAGGTGATGTAGTGCATCATTTACTAGGGGCACTGGATTCTGATCTATCCATTGGATCATTTGATATATATCTCTTCTAGAGAATTTTTCTTCCATCTGTTGAGAACCTCTTGGAATCCATTGCTTCATGCAGGTCATGATCAAGTTTCCCAGAGTAGAGTTCCTTTTCTTGTGTCAAGCTCCTTAAAAAATGAAACAAGGTATTGGAGTAGAGTTCCTTTTCTTGTGTCAAGCTCGTAAAAAAATGAAATAAGGTCCTATGAGAAAAGTTCCTTTTCTTGTGTCAAGCTCGTTAAAAAATGAAACAAGGTGTCAGAGCAGAGTTCCTTTTCTTCTATCAAGCTTGTTAAAAAATGAAACAAGGTGTCATGAGCATAGTTGTTTTCCTGTGTCAAGCTCGTTAAAAAAATGAAACAAATCCCCTTTCAATTAGAGTCTTTGATTAGATCTTGTAAATTCCTAGTCAAATCTTTCACTTGATCTCATAAATGAACCCTCATTCCATCCATCTGCTAGTACCTAGTAGTCTACTTAGGTGCATGAAATGAAGCTTGGGGGGCATGTACATCGAATTGAGTCATTATGTTGGGGGCATGGAAACTTATTTCAAGCATAGTTTCCCATGTTTCAAGATTCTATAAAAATAAAACCAATTTTAAGCATAGTTTCCCATGTTTCAAGAATCTGTAAAAATGAAACCATTCCCATTTTGTCCCTTGTGATTTCAATTTTTATCATCCTATTTTTTCTAGATGAGCCTTGGTTTTTTTAGTCCATCATCACCATCTACTTTTCCGAGCATATGCTTTCACTTGGTTTTACCCTTTCCTAAGTAGCAGTTGTGATGAGTGGTCTTATTAGCCAGCCTCATGACCTTTATGTGTTTTGAGTAGTTCCATCATGTCCGGAACCATTTGCTACCCTCTATACCACTCGTTCTTCCGGGGGGGTCCTCTTTCATATCTTTTTAGACTCCCAAAATATGAAAATATTGCGGAGCAATTGTCTTTTTGAACTCGTTAAAGTAAATGAAAATACATCTACTCACTATAAGTTTAACCCTTTTCCAGACTGAGATAGACTATTTACAAAAAAGGAATACCTTAGTGGAACATGGCTAAGAGGTTCTCTTGAGTATTGTTTTCTACCTTTTCTGACTTAAGAGACTATCTGCAAAAATAGACTTCTAGAGTTTAATTTTTCACCTATTTTTCAAACTCTCTAAACATGAAAAATATGTCGAGTTTTACCTTCGTTGGACTCATTAAAACATAAAACAATGATGGATTTGTCAAACATGATAAGGCCAAACCTCTCCTTCCCAAGGTTCATTAAAAATACTTGGAAGGTTTCGTCCAAAGGATGATCTTACAAATCAAGCATATGTTATCCTCCTCAAGCTTATTAAAAAATAAAGAGGTATTGACCAGTATGGTTGGGGAAAATTGGAAAACAGGGTATTCCATTTGCTAATTGTAGTGAGTCGTTATTGAACATGACACTCTTCCACTTCATCTCCATAGTTGTTGGGTTGGATAATCTGCTTGTATTTTGGTTATCATACCATTTTTCAGAGACCCCATTTCAGTTTTGGGTCAATGTCGTTGGTTTATTCAAGATAATTCATTTAGTTGATATCTATTACAATACTCTTAAGCCTTCATTCCATGTTTTCCTTTCCCGATGCTTACATACCTCAATGGCAAGTTTCCTTGCTCTTGGCAACAGTTTTACACCAATGGCCTTTGACTAGAATATTTTGTGTGGTGTTTGACATCAACTCATTTATTCACACCATATAGTTATGCGGAAAGAGTTAATCTTGCAGACAAAACCAACCTCCCTAGAAGCCTAAGACTTTCTAGTGACAAACAAGACAATTAAGAGCAATCCTTCTCTAAACATGCATTATCATACGAGAAAC
>APFE030783920.1:98331-130251 GCA_000404065.3 Pinus taeda | reverse complement strand
AGTCACAGATTGAGGCATGCGAGCGTTTTCTTGGTCACAAGGGGATACGGAGCGGGATAGCCACGCAGGATACAATACTCAGGCTACTGAAAGTATGGAGTGAATATCAGGGTTGAAAGGCAAAAGAGAATCATTTCATCATGCTGACCAAGGGGAGAAGTGGATGAGTGGGATCCCGGAGCAGTTAAGAATTCCAAAGACATGCACTCATATGCGGACGAAGCAAGGTAAACTAGAGCAATAAAGAATTCTAGCTCATAATTGTTTCAGCAGAAAACATCGAAAGTGTAGAAATTGAACTTAAGGTGTATTTAAACAAATCTTAAGCTATTCTTTTTTCTTGTAGCTTAGAAAGGCGGAAAGATGATAAAAACATAAAATAAACAGGGGAGAAGAACACTTATTGGATCATGCAGAGACACGGGAATTCCGTGATCATTCCTTGGCCAAGAGAAAACAACAAGTTGTTTCGCAATCCATGCCTTCAACAATCTTTGATTATGAAAAATATGACAGTTACAGTGCGAGTCTTTACTCCGAGAAATTGCTGGAAAGGAAACTGACCAACAACTACTACTACCAACCAACCAACCCTTTACAATATCGCTTCGGGTGGTATTTATAAACAAAATATCAGGAAGACATCATTACAATTGACCTTGACAGGTCTGCTTAGAACTCTTAAAAAATATAAATGCTGCTGGAAATAAATGCAAGTAAATCTTTTTGGCTGTGCTGGGGGCAACTGAATCGGAACAGGTGACAAGGTGGCCCTTGGGGACCAGATGCAATGCTGCTGAAGTGAATGTGCTTTGGGGCTGCAGTTCGGCTTCGGTGCGAATTGAATGTGCAATTATTATGATTTGAGAGCTTCAAGTGATTTTGCTCTCCTTCTATGGATCTGCTGGAAGATATTCAAATTTCTCTTGCTTTGGGCCGCTGCTCAAGATATTCTCTGATACACTTTGCCGCTACATTGATGGTTTCCGTCGTTGACTGATACTCTTTGACATGCTTGATGCCTGCTGATTTGATCTGATACACTTTAAACTCTGTGAATGATCTGCTGTTGTCTACAAACCGGATCCTTTGGCACAATTGGGCGATTTTCGGGCTTTTTCGGCGCGCAGTGGGCTCGACAATTAGAAGATTCCCTGAAGATTCCTTGAAATGGCCTATTTCCCGCGCTATTCGCGCATCGAAAACTGCCTCTGTTTCTTGATCTGGAGCTCCGAAGTGCGACTTTTATCCTTGCACGAAGATTTTTCGGCTTTTCTGGCTGCTGACGTAAGCAATGCATCAGCTGTACGGCGGATGACATCATCAGTGGGTCCCTGGTACAGCGCGACGTGGTGAGGTACTGGATGAACTGTTGGTGAAGAGGTTCCGATGCGATATCGTGATATCGCGTCGGCAGGGAAGGAGGGGGATCATTGGGTTGGACATTTTGGTGCTTGCGACTTCTGATATGCGATTTCGCGATATTGCATCGGCGGAGAGGAAAGGTGAACGGATTGGACACTCGGCGTTTGTGATCACCGATTGCCGATTTCACGATGTCGCATCGGCGGGGGATGGATGGGCATTGTTTTGCATGAAAGTGAGATGGCGAGTTTGTGATGCGAAAACGGCTTTGAAGGGAAAAGGTAAGTAAGTGGGTGTGAAGAGCTTTTGAAGTTTCGGAAGGGGTCTGACTACTTCGGGGGAGTTTTATACTTAGGAAGGAGTCCATAGTATGTGGAAGGTGGTTTCGGAGGTCGGGTTCTTGCTTAGTTTCTGATAAACTAAACAATTCCTGGGACTTGCTATGGTTATTTTTCAACCAGGGGAGGGATATTACATAGGGGAATTTACTTAATATTAATAAGGGGATAGGGAGCTAGATAATAATGTTAGTGGTTAATATGGAGATGATAAGAAAGTGCTAAGTTCGGGAGACTTAGGCTGTTACAGGGGGTAGGACCATACTTCAGGAGAAGATATGGAACAACTTTGAGTAAAGCAGATCTTTACTCAACCAGAGTGAGGAAGATGATGAACTTAAGAGGTGGCAAGCAGATCTTGACCTCTTTTGGGGATGTTAGTTAATGATTGGGGAAAACAGAGAAGGGAAGTTAGTTATACCTCATTTGAGCCTTTTTGCTTACAAATCTTTGCTGATTATGTTCTGCATGATATGATACCTGCAAACTTGGGAACTTGCAGCAATTCAACAGCCTCAGAATTACCTACAGCTACTTTCTTGCATTTTTTCTTTTTGTTGGGGTGCCATTAGACTTACAAACCATCATACATTTTCTTTTGATTGCTTTCCTATCTACATACTACCCTTATTTCTTCCAGAGCACAGATTAAACTGTTGGACTCTTCTGTTTCTCTACCTATCTAAGAGTCTGCCAAGATTAAACTGTTTGGACAAACTTACAATCTCTATATTCTAAAACAAGAAATTTAAACCTAGGGAGACCAAGATTAAACTGTTTGGACCTCCCTTTAACTAACAATAGCGATACCAGGAAAACTTTACAAAATTTGAAGGCAATTGAATGAATCTTGAAGTAGCCTTCTTGATATGGAGACTGTTTGAGAAAATATGGAGCATTGCAGCAAGCAAAGTACAACATATTTGGCTTGTGAAAATGCCAATCATGAAATATGAATACCTACTGCAGTAGGAGCTAACAAGATGAAACTCATGCCTTTTGACCTTTACAGGAGTACGCACCCATCCCTTGACTTACAGAGCGTACAAGTACGCAGGTACAATGAGCTTAGGATGCGTACACGCAGGCAAGGTAGAGAGAACCTGCGTACCCAGGGATAAACATGATTTTTGATGACTTTCTCTCTTTCTTGAAGTTTGACATGGAGAGCAGAGGTATAGGGCTTGACAAGGAGGATAGTATGACTATTGATGGAGCCATACTAACTGAAAATAGTCATGGTGACAAATTTTAGTGTAACAGATTTGTCAAACATGATAAGGCCAAACCTCTCCTTCCCAAGGTTCATTAAAAATACTTGGAAGGTTTCGTCCAAAGGATGATCTTACAGATCAAGCATATGTTATCCTCCTCAAGCTTATTAAAAAATAAAGAGGTATTGACCAGTATGGTTGGGGAAAATTTGAAAACAGGGTATTCCATTTGCTAATGGTAGTGAGTCGTTATTGAACATGACACTCTTCCACTTCATCTCCATAGTTGTTGGGCTGGATAATCTGCTTGTATTTTGGTTATCATACCATTTTTCAAAGACCCCATTTCAGTTTTGGGTCAATGTCGTTGGTTTATTCAAGAGAATTCATTTAGTTGATATCTGTTACAATACTCTTAAGCCTTCATTCCATGTTTTCCTTTCCCGATGCTTACATACCCCAATGGCAAGTTTCCTTGCTCTTGGCAACAGTTTTACACCAATGGCCTTTGACCAGAATATTTTGTGTGGTGTTTGACATCAACTCATTTATTCACACCATATAGTTTGTACTGTAGTACCTTATAGTACCTTGAGAACCAATAACATCATTGGTGGTTTCTCTCACAAATATTAACGACTTACATCATTAGTTGGTAATCAGATGGTGTCTACCATGTTTGACCTCATCTCATTGATTCACATGGTTATACTCGTACGTTAGTTGGTCATTTGAAGGAAATAGAAGACCCTAGATATAGTTTCATCCATCTGGGCTGTGATTTCAAGAGTTATACAAAGATTGTAATGTATGATGGTTGTGATCATACAGACAGTCCTCTAGTCATGGGCCCACCATTTTTCATCAGTGGATGTGTATTTTGATCATTATACATGTTATGTTAGCTTATGTGTTGAGTATGGGTATGCCTCCCTAAGCAACAAAAATTTCATGATTGTAACAAGATGAAGCTCGCCAAATGTTCTTGATCCTGACTTGTCATAGGGTAAAGCACTTTAAACATCAGTCATCATTTATGAATTTTTATTTCAGGGGGGAATCTGTTATAGGCCATTTTGTCACATTTGACCAATAGACCTCTTAATGGGATCAATCAACATCTTATTCCCCCTTGTCATCATCTTTCACAAAGCCTTAAGCATGCACCTTTCATTCCTTAGAGTTTTTGCTTGAAATTGCATCATCTAAACCAGTTTTAGGACCGACACACCATGGCCTCTTGCTAGATATCCTTCACCTACAAGTTTCTCCAATGTGGCATGCGTTGATTACCTACATGTTTCTCCAATGTGGAATGCATTGATTACCTACAGGTTTCTCCAATGTGGCATGCATTGATTAGCTACAGGTTTCTACAATGTGGCATGCATTGCTTACCTACAGGTTGCTCCCCTTTGCTCCTATATTGGTTCTAGAAATTCGAGAAAAAGTGAGAAATTTCGGAAGCCTCCTCTTCCAGAAGCTTCTAGAATTTGTTACAACCATTTACCTTAGATAAATCATTCGGATCCTATCCTACCCTACTTTGGAGTTTACATCCCTTATCCTTTGATCCCATCCTCCCATCAAATGTGGATCTAAAACCTTAGATTGGTAATTGGATATGAACTCCCAACTTACCCCACTCCTCCATATATTTACAACCTTCCATATGCAAGGGGTTGGATTTTGCAGAATGACTCTACCCTTATGATGTTGTTGTGAGAGGTTTTATTTCATGCATCTAGGGTGATTGGGGGGCACATTGTGACAAGGAAAGGACAAGTTAGACTGTAGGAGATCTTCTACAAGATCAACATCTATTTATGGTTGTAAACTCCTTCCATTTTAATGCAAAGAATTATTTGTTTTCCTATATGTGATGTTGTTATTTCATATATTTCAATACCATGTTGATCTATTGAATAGAGTATTTAGATGATACTGTATAGATCTCGTAGTTTCCTAGATTTTGTTATCTGATTGTGCAAGCTCTAATTTTGGCAATTGGAATTGGAATTGGAGCATTCAAGCTAAATAAGGAGCAAATCTTACGACGGATTCCAAGTAGGCTTCATTCCATCATCTATTTACTTTAAGGAAAGCATTGGGTTCTTTGTCTCTATGTTGTTCTATGTTAACCACCACACCTAGGGGAGATATTTTTGTCCACAATCATAAATCCTATATAATAGTTATAACCAAGCCACTAGGAGCAAAAGGCTTCCATTATTTTTGAGTGAATTTGTTCCATATGTGAATAGAGTAGCTGAGAGCGATAGGGAGAGAGAACACAAATAAAATTTGTGTTATATAGTAGCCCACAGACCATAGACCTAACTTCGTTGTCCTCACATCCATTTTTTATTCAGAGAAAGAGAGTAGACTGACCTCACTTTCTGACTGGGTTTTATCCCAAAAGGGTTCTCCAGGTTATATCTTGGGTGAAATTGTTGTTTTTAATTGTTTTATTTCATTATTCTCTATTTTTTGATTAATTATAACTTGCATGCATACGTAGTAAATAATAATTTACATATATATAAATATAAAGAGAAATAAACCATCAAAGTGTAGATTTTGGATTTTTAAGTATAATTTGTCAAATTTGTTGTGACAAACTATGCAGTGGAATATCCACGACATGGAAATTATTGAGGAAATATGGTAAATTGTCTTCCATTTGAGAAACTTGGCAATATAATTCACTCATTTGTTGGCTGTACTGAAAAGGATATTTAAAATGATCAGTGATTTGTCAATAATGAATTATCATTTTTTGTAAATAAAGTCAGCTCACTCAATGAATTTCAAAGAGCAAAGAAAAGTTCCTTGGGGCCTAAGTGAATTTAGCAGATTAATGCTAGTTGTTCTAACATAATCAAAATGTTGGAGGCTATTGCTAATTGTTCAAGCATTGATGATAAAAGAATCAAAAGCCTTTCTTGAGGCTATTAAAGTTTTTGAAAACCTTCAGGGCCCATGATTGATCAGAAACTCTATGCTCATCTCCAAAGATATTCTAATAGAAGAGGTAGAGGTTATTAATACATCAATGGGTTTATATTTTTATATCTTATTAGAATTACTTGATGTTTAAATTAAAAAAGGTTAGTTACATTTTTTAATAGTAATGAAGACCAATCAGTTACAACTGCAAAACTACAAGTGAATGCTCGAGATATCGAGGAGGAATTCTTTGATCTACATGTCAAACAGGATATAATAGTTCTTGGTATGAAGGAATACATCGAAGAATGGTTGAATAGAACACTGTAAGAAATCTTTAATCCTCAATAATTGTCAAATAGTTAGATTAATGACCATCCTATCAATCATATAAATGAACATCTTCAACAATAAAAAGAGAGGTCCTTTCACATCATTTTTATGAGTATTCAAATTCTTTGAAGAAATTCCATGTTAAATTGTAGTGATAAAAGGCTTCATTTGACTTGTGCCTTAGTCAAATGGATAAATTTGCATTTCCACATCACCGGGATGACTTGAATTGCAGTTAGTAAGAGTGACACGGCCAAATCACTTAATTAAGTTAGTCAATATGAGTTTGTGGGCAAGAACTAAATTTTTGCATGAGTTGATTGCTAAGATCTAGCAATATAGTGGAGTTATAATTAGTGAAACTCAATTATATGAGCTCTAGCCATGAATAGAGTCAATATGAGTTCATTTGAGTAGTTGTAACTATTGTTAACTCACTAATCTCTTAGTTAACTAGTCAATTTACTAAAAATATCCCTAGTCATGCATGAAATTTCAATTTCCTAGTTGAGTGGAGGAAAAAGGCATAAATCTAATTATTATTGTATGTTATAGTGTACAGATTTTGCAAGTAGTAGGTGAGCTAATTTAAGGAATTGGAAAGGAAATAGGAGTTTCCTATTCTTTAGGAGAAGGTATTATGCAAGGAAATAGGAGGAAGTTGGAGACCTATTTTGGCTAAGTGTTGGTCAGAGCAAGAGATTAGTATTGCAACGCAAGTTAAGCTTCAAGGATTTAAGTTGTCATTGTAATTTACCACTGTCTCATTTAATATAATACAAATAGAGGACTTTTTCCTAGTTGGTTTCCCCAATAAAATACTATGTTCATTGTGATTGAATGATTACACGTGTTTCTATCGTACGTTTTCCTTTCCACAGATTGAGTAGAAGAAATATGTGCCTATTGATTTCAGCCTGATTTCATTAGTAGTTGAAAATTTCAAGTCATTTCTCCATGGTATTAGAGATGTTGAAAACTACATAGAAAATAGGGTCTTGATCAATCTCTCAAGAAATTTTAAATAGCAGATTTGGGTTGTTGGTATTCTCCAGTGCAAGAACAATGTCTTTCAATGGACTAAGGCTTGAGTATGCATTGGAGGGCACCTCAAATGTTTCTGCTTGGAAAGACAAGATGGAAGTTATGCTTGATGACAATGGAGTATTGGATTACACACAAAGTTATATTCCAAAACTAGTAACATCATATTCATAGTAGTTGGCTCAGTGGAAGAAAGACATAGAAAAATACAGAAGGATTATCCTAGAGGGATTCATAGACCATGTGGTTTCGAATTTTCATGGAAGGGAGACTCCATTTGTAATGTGGAAAACTCTCATAGATCTATTCCAAAGTGGCATTGATGTCAAGAAGTTGACATTGAGAGATAAGCTTAGGAGAATTTTAATGGAAAAAAATGAAATATTGTTTAATACCTATCATATTCCTTTAGGTGAGAGATGAACTTGGAGGAGTTGGAGACAATGTGTCAACATCTAAACTTGTGAACTTAGCACTCCTCGAACTTTCAAAATCCTAGCATAGCTATTAGGATTAAGTTAATGGAAGAGACAATATCCCATATTGGGAGAGACTTTGGTTTGACTTGGTACAAGAGGATATTAGAATAAAAACTAGAGATGGTGTCACATCTAGAACTGAGGAGGAAGAAAAATTTTCTTTAGTAGGCAAAGGAATGATAGCCAAATGCAAGAAGGCCAAACGCAAGACGGAATCTAGATAGAACCATGGAAAGAAGAAATACTGTTGGGCATTTTAATTGCTGAAATTGCTTTCATTAAATTATCAACCAGGGAAACTCGTAAGCTTGTGATGATGCCAACAAAATATATGCAGGAGTAGGCAACTGAATCTATGTCTAACTAAATGATTTATGATTCAATATAATATGCAAGGGAAGAGGCTCCTAATTGAGGAGGTCCTGGTTGTCCTTCCCTACAGTATTATAGATTGAAAAGAAATCATTAATTACATAAAAATAGAAACTTGAAATAAAGACAAGATAGTGAATTTAATTGTTGTTCATATTCAAATAGAGAGAGAGACTAACTTAATCCCTTGATTGTCCCCTCATATACTGATCCAAACTAAACTAAGATTCATTCATAAGCATAAGAAATGAAATAACTTGAAACTTAAAAGGAAAAGAATGAATTTCAATTATCATGCAAATCAAATAGAGGGAGAGCCTAACTTAGACCCTTGGTTGTTCCCTCATATGCTCATAAGATTTTAATTTAAAACTCATTCATCAATCACAAACAAATCATCAAACATCTAAGCAATGAAATAAGATCTATTATGAAATAAAATGTTCCTTTGATCCTTTTAGAGTGAGCTCAATTCTCCTAAGAACAAAGTGACAAGCTATTCCATAAATTTATATACTACATTAACACAATTTATATCTAAAACTATATAATGGAAATTTATGTAAAATGAAGCTTTATTCTATTCCATCATAAGTTGGATACATGCTCCAAGATTCCTCCCTTTTGGAATGGAGGAGGTGCTCCTATTTTTACAAAAAAATTGATAACCACCTCATAAATGTAGACCCACTATTCCCTCCTTTGACCAACATATTTCTCAACCAATGGTGACACATAACCCTATCCTCCATGATCTCCTCCATGAGGTCCATGATCTTCTTCATGAGGTTCATGATCTTCTCAAATTTGAATTTGAACATAGAGTGCCACACAAGGATGCCTTGAAAGCTTCCTTTGTACCTACACATGTCAACAAACTCATTGTAATTGTTAGGTATAAGTATAAGCATATTAGTTTCTAAAGTTTAACCATAAATCCACTTTAAAATGTGAAGAATTAATAAATTTTGGAAAAGCATAGTGATAACCCAATGATGAGGTAAATGTAATGATGTGGAGGTGGAATGGAGGTGATATGAAGGTAATATGGAAGTAATGTGAAGGTATTGGTGAATAATGGAGTGAGAATAAGGACTATTTTGAGGCCCAACAAATACATTAGTAAAATTAAATGCTTTCGCTTCCATGAGTATGGACACTATGCAACCAAGTGTGCACACAAGAAATTCGGTAAGAAGCCTACAATAGGAGCAAGAGGAGATGCTTTCTCATCACAATTAGAATTTTATTTCATCCTCAATACATGCATAGAAAGTATTGTATGAGGTAGTGTATGGTACTTAGACTCAGGTGCTTCATTTCATATGATAGGAAATAAGGATTTCTTCAATAGCTTAGAGGATATGGACCTATAATTACACATAGAAATTGGATATTATGGGAGATACGGTACCAAAAGGATTGGCATTGCCACCTTTAAGAGGGAGTCGGGCTCCCATATTCACCTAAAGAATGTAATGTATGTGTCTATTATGAAGAAAAGCTTAATTTATGTAGCTTTAATTGAAAATAGAGGATATGATGTGGTGTTCAATAGAGGGAAGGAATATCTAAAGCATGTTTCTACTAGACAAGTAAAACAAATTGGTATTTGGGTTTAAAAATCTCTAAAAGATAGAATTTGATGCATGCTTTACATTGAGTAGCAAGGTGGAACATGTTCATAGCTGGGATGTTGGAAACATTTGGCATAGGCACATGGGGCACCTACACCATGGAGATTTGAAAATAGTGTGGCAGATCACTACTGGACTTTCAAAATGCACCCTTGATTAGCATGCTGTTTGCAAGGGACGAAATCTTGCAAAATATGTTAAATCATCCTTCCAGGGCTAAGATACTAGAGCTGGAACCATCTTGGATATATTTCACTCAAATGTGTGTGGACATTTTTCCACAGTCTTAACTGCAAATCACATGTGTTATATTATCATCGTAGATGATTTTTCCCGCAAATGTTGGATCTATTTCATGAAGAAGAAATATGGGGTTTATTAAAAGTTTGTTGATTTAAAGCCTTAGTTGAAAATGAAACTGGGAAGAAAATTGAATCCCTTAGAAGTGATAACGAAGGAGATTATGTGTCTAATGCCTTCAAAGAATTATGTGTCATGGACGGTATGAGAAGGGAGTTGATTGCATCCCACAACCCACAACAAAATGGGGTTCTAGAGAGGAAAACTAGAAGTATTGTAGGATTTTCTAGAGCAATCTTGCATGATCATGGGTTGCCATTGTTATCTCTCCAGGAAACTCTCCTAGGTTGCAGCTCGGAGATCCCTGGTAACATATACTCTTGAATATTTTTCTCTGAACTATTGGAATAAATAATGGTTTGGATCAAGCCAGATAACCACTTTGACTCTATTATTACTCAAGACATGCATGAACAACCTTAGCCTATGAGGCTTTAGACCACCAATGCTCAATAGTTTGTAGATTAGGTGAATGAATGAAGAATACTAACCATACCAGCAGATACATACATAAACATATGGTGGCTAGCTATAGAAAGTAAAGAAACTTGCAATCTAATACATCAACGAAGAGATAAGATGATAGTTATCTAGCATTAGACATAGAAGAAACCTAAATGGCATATTCAAGAGCAAGCTTAGAACAGAAGAGAAATTGGTGTATTGAACATATGACAACAAAAGAAGCTTGTATTACTAATGGATGAAGATTAGAAGCTTGAGTAGCAGAGTCTCTATAGTCTCCAAAAGTCGAACCCTGATAACATCTTACATTCTTATATTTATAGATTTTTACAATGCTCTAAAGATTTTTAGGGCTTGAGGTGTCTTAATCTATTCCTACTGTCTTTAACTTCCTGATTGCGTGCAAGGACACAATTCTCCTTCCATCACAAAAATGGTAATTAATTATGGTACAACGCTGCTCTGTTAGGTGGCTGGCTTGATTGTGCTAGTGAGGCCCCATGACTGTTTAATTCTACTTACCTGCATCGCACTGCGTACTTCCTCTTTTCGCCATACTTTAAGTTAATTCAGTTCGGTGGCCTGACTGTCACATTACTGACAGAGTCAACCACCTTCCTCCTCGGGTAACTGACAGGAAGTAGAGTATGAGTTACATGGGCGGCTGGGCATGCTAATTAGGAAGAATAGGGTAATGGCAGGGTGGTGGAGGATAGGCGGGTAGCTGTTGGATGAATTACATTAGACAGACAAAGTAATGGAAGGGTGGCGAAGGACCAGCGAGGGTAGTCATGAATGATGGCCATTGGATCAGAAGGAATGGATAAGGAGATTGATTGAATCAGGCTTTACAGTCATAGCGGGAGTGGGTTAAGTTCGATCCATTGGATCTCGGTTGGACTGATTGGACGACTATCAGGTTGAGGAGGTGCCCAGACGATATTGCCCAGGGGGTGGTTTGGTTTGGGTAGTTATGGTTTTTATCGGGTGCTCATCAGGCGATAAGAAGTAAAGGGTGGAGTTTGCCCGATGCCACTCATTGCATGCTACATAGCAGAGGAGGAGAGAGAGAAACCACCTTTATCAGGCGGGTACTCCTCTTACTAGTTATCCACGTGATATGAGCGACAACCGTTAGATCTAGCGAGAGTGATCTAACGGTGGAGACCGATCGAGCATGTTCATTGATCAGGTGAAACACGGGTCGTCAGATCGGCGGGGGGGAAGATTGACGGCGAAGGGAAGTGGAGGTATAGGATGTCCTCAAAAAAGTGTGGAGGGCATGTATTAGTCGGAAAGGTAAGGTTTTTTGGGGGTTTTTAGGATTAATTTATTAAATGCTAACGCGAAAGAGGGGTTTGTTATGAAGTGAGGGTCAGGTTGAGATATGAGTAGGATAGAATGTAAGTGGAGGGGTGGAGGGAAGTGGAGTGATGGCCCATGTGGGGCACTTTCCCGGACAGCAAAGCAAACCATCTTCTTCCTTTAGTCTTCAAACTAGCAGCGCTGGTACTAAGAGCTAACATTGGCTCCTTCTAGGGATGAAAGCCTCCCTGTGAGGTTTCAAGAACTGTAGACCACTACTTTTCCAATACAACCAAAATCAAATCTTCCACTTAGTGTTCCATTGGGCATGGAGTCAATTTTGCATAAAAATAAAAACTGAAACAAAAACATATTTACAATGCTAAGGCCTTTACAACCTTAAACGAAATAAAGCTTGAGAAATCACCCATTAACTGGGCCATCGAAAACACTTTCCCCCTCCATATTGTGAAGGACGAAGGTGTTTTTTGTGTGAGCCTGAGCAATGACAAAAGGTCATGTCCGTAAGGCATCAAATTTGCCATGATTACCCTTCTTTTCCTTGAATGCATCCCACTTGAGGACCCAATCACCGACCTGAAAACTGTCCCTTTTCTCCCTTTTATCAAAGACTTCCTTGATCTTCTTTTGATGCATCACTGACTTTTCAATTAGTTGTTCCCTGAAATGCTGGACTTCAACCAATTCACTCATCCTCCTTGCCATGTCATCTCCTTCATCTAGCTCCTCTTTCAAGAACTTGGCCACAAGAAGGGTCAATTGGATGGGAAAAACAACCTTAGTGCCATACACCAGCTTGAACAGAGAGTTCCCTATGGATTTCTTGGTAGTAACTCTGTTAGCCCACAGTGCAAACTTCAACTTGGAATCCCAGCTCCTTTTGTTGTCTTCCAGCAGCTTTTTGATTATTCATACCAGGCTCTTATTTGATGATTCTACCAAGCCATTTCCTTGAGGATAGTATGAGGTAGAATGCACTAATTAATGCCCATTTATTCACACATGTCCACCAATTCCTTTGCTCTAAAAGCTGTTGCATTATCAGTGACTAGCTTAGTTGGGAAACCAAACCTAGTGAAAATATTCTCAGTTAGGAACTTCATGACAACTTGGTGATTAGCCTTCATAGCTGGTATAGATTCAATCCATTTGGTAAAATAGTTAGTGGCTACTAAGATCCACCTATGCTGGCCACTGGAATGTGGATTAATCTCCCCAATGAAATCTAAACCCCACTGCTGGAAGGGACCATTAGTGTGTATGGGCTTCAAGGGCAGCATTTTCAATTGTTGTCTTCCTACAAACCTCTAGCTTTTGTCAAAAGATTTCACAAATGAAAACACATCCAAGAACAAAGTAGGCCAATAATACCTAGCCCTCAGGATCTTGTGGGTTGTGGTTTTCTAATAATGATGCCCTCCATAGATGCTAGAATGAAATTGGTGCATAACTTCCACTGATTGTTCTTTATCTAGACATCTCAAGAGGATTCCAGATGGGTCCCTCTAATAAAGCAGGTTCTTATTAATACAAAACTTAGTTGATCTCAGCTTAATGGTCTTGGATTGTCCTGGGCCAAGCCCTAGAGGGACTTCTAGCTTTAATAAGAAATTAACTATACTGGAATACCACTCACAAGTGGCCAAATTCTCAACCAAAGACTGGTTCGGTTCGTGCTTTCCTGCTGCTTCCTCTATTTCTTCTCCTTCTGAATTTAAGCTCATGCAATCTATGTCTAGGAGACTCCAATTTTCCTCGGCCATAAGCTTAGCCAAGCCTTGGCATTTGACAAGCTTAGTGGGCTTCACCTCTATATTGAATTCTATGAGTTTTGCAATCCATTTGGCTCTTCTTCCATCGACATCTAGCTGGGTTAGGACATCCTTTATTGAAGTTGAAGGCACATAGGAAACCACCTTGGAGTGAAAAATATAAATCCAGAATGCCTTTAAGGACTTTATAAGAGCATATGCCTATTTTTTAATAAGGTCATACCTTAATTCAGCATCCCTCAATGTTTTGTTGAAGAAGGCCACTGGGTGCTCTACATCTTCACCATTTTTCTGCAACAAGACTGCTACAAGTGTATCATAAGAGGCAAAAGAGAAGATATAAAACTCCTTGGTGTAGTCTGGGCTGATTAAATTGGGAGCTTCCATGATAGCTCTTTTGATGGCTTCGAAAGACCTTCTAGCAACCTCTGTCCATTTTATCTTTGACCCCTTTTTTAGCATGGAAGTGATGTGCTTCACTAGCTCTATAAAATTTTGAATAAATCTCCTCACAAAGTTAATTCTACCCAGAAAGGATTGAATGTCCCTTCTTGACCTTGGGATGGACAATGTTTGTATTGCTTGAACTCTTTCTGGATCAATTTTGACACCTGCATCAGAAACAATATGCCCTAAAAGTTTGCCTTCTTCAAGAGAAAATTGTGACTTCTTTGGATTTATTGAAATTCCAAACATTCTACACTTTAGGAACACCTTCCTTAAATGTCGTAAATGATCCTCATGACTGTTGGAGAAAACTATAATGTCATCAAGATAAATAAGGACAAACCTGTCCTTCTCTCCCACAAAGGCTATGTCCATGGCCCTCTGAAAGGTAGCCCCAACATTCATCAATCCAATGGGCATCTTAGAGTACATGAAAGTGCCCCAAGGAGTAGTGAATGCAGCCTTTTCTTGGTCTTCTAGGTGTACAACAATTTGATTGTAACCTGAAAATCCATCCAAGAAAGACATAACTCTAGCCCCTGAGACTTTTTGCAGTAAATGTTCCATCTTGGGCAAGGGGTAGTTTCCTTTCTTAGAGCACTTGTTCAGATTCCTGAAATCAATAAAAATCCTGATTTCTCCATTATTCTTCATCACTATCACAAGGTTGGCTATCCATTTTGAGTACCTTAGGGGAACTATGATTTTGGCATTTAGCAACTTCTTGACCTCCTTTTCAACCAAAGGTAACAAGAGAGGGTTGATTGGCCTCAATTTCTGTTGAAAGGGATGGTGTTCTTCTCCAGTGGAATCTTATGTTGAATAATGCTGGTGTCATAGGTCTTAAGGTCACTGTATTCCCAAGTGAAAATATCAACAAATTGTTTCAACAAGGTGCAATAATCAGAACTCTGGGCCGTAGACAAGTGAGTGGACAGATTGATATATTTTGGATGGGTTGGACTCCCTATATTATGTTCATGAATTGCAGACTCACTTTCTTTTTTGGCAGGTTTATAAGGTACATCGTTATGGTCAAACAACCTCTCTAAGGGCACCAACCCTTTGGGTATATGATTACTAGGCAGCTGCACAATACTATCCTGGCCAATTTTGTTTCTCAGCTTGGACTAGTTACATTCCTCAATAGCTTCATTCTCTTGGTCAATTTGCATTTCAGAAAATTCATCAATGGCCTATAGAAACCTATTGACTTCATCATCATCTTAAAAAACCTATTGGATTTCATAAGTCAATTTAGGAGGCAAAGGTGGGATGAAAGTGCTAGTAGACACAACAATGGAATCAGCAAGCTGATTATTAGCTCTAGGGATATACAAAATACTACAACTATTGAAAGAATCCTTGAGCTTCCATACCTCATCTTTGTATGCCTTTAGTCTCGGGTGCTTTGCTTGGAATATCTTGTTCACCTGTTGAATAATCAGATCTGCATCTCCAAATACTTTCAGATCTTTGATGCCCATTTCTTTAGCAGTGTTTAAGCCTAACATCAAGGCTTCATATTCTACTATGTTATTTGTGATTTGAACGGTTAACTTGAAAGACAAATGTATGTATTCCTGTGTGGGAGTTACAAGAACTACACCTGCTCATGTAGCTTCTTTAGAGCAAGCTCCATCAAAGAACATTTCCCAGACTTGTGGGCTTCCTTCTTCCGTGACATGGAAAATTGGCTTTCTAATCTGCATGGAGTCCAAATGGGATTCTTCTACTTGGAGGATACAAGCCCCAAAATCAGTATCAACATCATATATGGGATGATTGGCAGGATTCCTTTCATCATTGATGATATAATCTAACTAAGCCTCTCTGTATAGCCTCCTACTTTCACCTCCAAAAACTAGGATGGTGGCATAGGATAGGTCATTCTACAATGTCCCATCTAATCTTTTAATCTATCCTCCAGAAAGTAACATGCCAAACTTGGGGGGGACATCTACTACCAAAAATCCATCATCATGCTCTTCATGGGCAGCTGAGACAAGGTGATGGCTAGGTCTTTGATCAACCCCAAACATTTCACCTTTCTAGAGTCAAAAGAAAACAAGTCATGATACGACCTAGTGATGTCAAGGCCCAACTCTTCCATGATAGCCTTGGGCTTGGTGCCTATGTCCAGAAGATAGTTGTGAAGGATTTTGTCATGAATATTCAAGGAGACATAGAATTATGGGGAATTGTCATCAAAATGCTCAATCATTGAGCTGAGGACAACAGTTGACTTATCATCTTGTAAATTCACATAGTCATTGGATGCTTGTGTGGCCTTAAGCTCAAGGGCCTCAACGATGGGTCTCTTAAAGGATTCATTCTTGACTAGTTCCATCATAGGTATAGACATTTTCAGCTTTTGGATTTCTTATTCAAAACTAAAAGAAAAAGGGAACTTATTAGGGTTTCTTAACTCTGGAGTTGGAGCCTTGAGAATGATGGGATCAACTGCTGGTCGTTTTTCCTTGTTAGTTTCCTGCATTGTAGGGAAAGTAGCCCTCTGAGCAGGGGTTTTCTAGGTAGTATTCCCCTTGGACCTTAGATTGTATCTGTTTTGGTCATCAATTTGCATAACAACCCCACCATCCCACTCTTGGTTGTTTTGGTCTTCGGATAATGACTCTTCATATGCAGCTAGGGTCAAAAAAGAGGCATTGCCCTTGTCTTCCAGACAATGGATCTCATCATCTTCCTCATACTGATCTTCATCCATGGCTACATTCTGCAAGGGAGTCTTCATCCTTTGGTCTTCATTAGCATCTTTGTTTCTTTGAGGAACTTGTAACTGCTCATTGGTTCTTCTGTATGGGTTCATATTTCTAAAAGCAAAGGCATTAGGAGCTCTTCATTTCCTAGAGTGTTGTTCCATCTTTAGCTTAGAGATTTCAAAGGCTAAT
Organism: Pinus taeda; assembly: GCA_000404065.3. Lineage (NCBI taxonomy): Eukaryota > Viridiplantae > Streptophyta > Pinopsida > Pinales > Pinaceae > Pinus > Pinus taeda. The sequence goes on along the minus strand of APFE030783920.1, from coordinate 113,238 downwards.
GACTCTATTATCTTGGTCATCTTATCTACCTTGGCATTTGAAGATGACGAAGATTCACCCCCCTGTCTCCTTCGATCAACATGTCCCTTGAGTTTCTCTGCGGCCATGATGTTAGATTCTACCTCCAAGGCTGCATCCTGCATCTTAGCCAAAGTAGTGCATCTTCTTTATCTCAATAGTAAACATAAGTTATAATCAAAAGCATTGGCATAGGTGAGTTTAGCAGAGGTAGGGGTGGGTTTCACTTCAGCTGGTATCTTGCTATACATGCAGTTAAACCTTTTATTGAAGTCAGACAGTGACTCGCTATTTTCCCTTTCAGGTTCCAAAACTCAGTATGGTAGTAGAGAATATCCTTCTTATCCCCCCAGTGTTTTAAAAAAACATCATCTAATGCTTCAATATCTATTATAGAACTTGAGGTCAATTCTCTAAACCATTTCATAGCCTCCCCATCTAGGCTCTGTACAACTACTCTCATCCATACATCATCTTCACTAATGTCTAGATTATCAGCATAGTTATAGAATGATTCAAGATGTTCTTTAGTTGGAACCCCTTATGTCCTAGTAAACTTAGGCATGTATTTCTGATATTCCCCAACAGGCATAGCATTCATATGAATAGGCAGTACTAGAGGTCCATACCTAGTAGCTATAATTCTCTCCATTATGGTGGGTGCTTGTGGACCTGCCATAGTTATGGTGGCTAGATGGGTACTGAAAGTTTGAATGTTAGAGGGATGAGGGGTGACTGATAAGAATAAAGGAATCTGATGGGTAGGAGGTGAGGCTCCCTTTGGGCTTACAACAAAAGGAGAATCAAAAGAATTAGGATCTTTATGTATCTCTAAGATTTTTCCTTCACTGCTAGTACTAGATACTATACTCTCAACAAGTATTAGTTCTATTACAAGACTTTCTTGGAGATGTATAGGATGTTGTTTAGGTTTACCTGAACCTAATGCTCCCTTCTGGAAAGCCTTTATTTCTTTGATGATCTTTTCAAGGTCAGGTACTGGGTAAGCCTGTGACTTCTGAGGATTTCTCCGAGTATGCCTTCCAAACTGAGCCAGAATTATGGAGTGGAGTTGCCAAGAGGTATGTCGTCTAGTGGAGTCGCCAGATAGATGATTACAACCAAAATAGTGCCCAGACTTTGTCTATCATTAGAGTTGGATCTGTGTTGTCTCCCAGGGAAGCTGAGCTTCAATCTCCTCTCCCCAACAATGGCGCCAATTATGTTATATCTCCAGAAAACTCTCCTAGGTTATTTCCGAAGATGCCTGGTAACATATAATATTCAATATTGTTGTCTCAACTATTGGAATAAATAATGGTTTGTATCAATCCAGATAACCACTTTGACTCTATTATTACTTAGGAAATGCATGAACACCCTCAGCCTACGAGGCTTTAGACCACCAATGCTCAATAGTTTTTAGATTAGGTGAATGAATGAAGAATGCTTACTATACCAGCAGATACATACATAAACATATGATGGCCAACTACAGAAAGTAAAGAAAATTGCACATCTAATAAATCAACGCAGAGATAAGATGACATTTATCTGGAATTAGACACAGAAGAAACCTGAACAGCCTGTTCAAGTGCAAGCTTAGACTAGAAGAGAAATTGGGGTATTGAACATATGACAGCAAAAGAAGCTTGTATTACTGATGGATGAAGATGAGAAACTTGAGTAGCAGAGTCTCTATAGTCTCTAGAAGTTGAACCATGATTACATCTTACTTTTTTCTAGTTATAGATTTTTACAATGCTCTCAAGATTTTTAGGGCTTGAGGTGTTTTAATCTATTCCTACTGTCTTTAACTACCTGATTGTGTGCAAGGACACAATTCTCCTTCCATCACGAAAACGCTAATTAATTCTATTGCAACACTGCTCTATTAGGTGGCTAGCTTGATTGTGCCACTGAGGCCCCATGACTGTTTAATTTTGCTTGCCTGCATCACGCTTCGTCCTTCATCTTTTGGCCATACTTTCAGTTAATTCAGTTCGGCGTCCTGACTGTCACGCTACTGATAGAGTCAAATACCTTCCTCCTCAGGTATCTAACAGGAACTAGAGTATGAGGTGCATGGGCGGCTGGGCATGCTAATTAGCAAGAACATGGTAATGGTAGGGTGGCAGAGGACAGGCGGGTAGCTGCTGGATGAATTACATTGGACGGACAGAGTAATGGCAGAGAGACGAAGGACTAGTGGGGGTAGTCATGAATGATGGCCATTGGATTGGAAGGAATGGATGGAGGAGAACGATTACATGAGGCTTTGTGGTCATGGCAGGAGCGGGTTAAGTCTATGCCGTTGGATCTCGGTTGGACCGATCGGACAACTACTGGGCGGAGGAGGTGTCGGGATGATAGCGCCCGGGGGGGGTGGTTTGGTTTGGGTGGTTATGGATTTTATCGAGCACTCATCGGTTAGTAAGCGGTAAAGGGTGGAGTCTTCCTGATGCCACTCATTGCATGCCATGTAGTGGAGGAGGAGAGAGAGAAACTGCCTTTATCAGGTGGGTACTCCTCTCACTAGTTGCCCGCGCGATATGAGTGAAAGCTGTTAGATCTAGTAGGAGTGATGTAATGGCGGAGACCGATCGAGCATGTTCATTGATTGGGTGAAACGCGGGCTGTCGGATCGGCGGGGGGGGGGAAGATTGACATTTGATGGAAATGGAGGTACGGGATGCCCTCGAAAAAGTGTGGAGGGCACGTATTGGTTGGAAAGGTATGGTTTTTCAGGGGTTTTTTGGATTAATCTATTAAAGGCTAAGGCAAAAGAGGGTTTTGTGATGAAGTGAGGGTCAGGTTGAGATATGAGCGGGATAGAATGTAAGTGGAGGGGTGGAGGGAAGTGGAGTGATGGCCTGTGTGGGGCCCTTTCCTGGACAACAAAGCAAACCATCTTCTTCCTTTAGTCTTCAAACTAGCAATGCTGGAACTCAAAGCTAACTACCACTATCAATGTGGGAGGAATCTTGCAATACATTTGTTTACTTGTAGAATAGGAGCCCTCAAAAAATTATTGGAATGATCACACCTGAAGAGGCTTTCACTAGGAGGAAGCCAAATGTCTCCCACTTTCACATTTTTGGAGACACCTCATATTTACCAGGTGTACATGCCCTCAGTCAAGATGACTTTTATGAGGATGGATGTGGTATTTGATGAGGAGAAATCCATGAGGATTTCTCTATGCTCCTCCACATGTGGATGCTCCAAAGGAGGAGTCTTAATCAGATCCATAATATGTTGTGGAGCATCCACATGTGGAGGAGCATAGAGGAGGTCAAGTGGCGGAACCCACTCATAGAGATCCTTCCGGAGAAGGCAGGAAGAGAAATAGGGAGGCATACAGGTTGGTGCAGGAAGCTCAGGAGGAGGTTGGAGCTCCTTGTACAAAAAAAGGAGATCACTAGATAGATATACAAGATATATGGCACTCATGTCAAATTTGGTTATTCTAAGTTATCTTCTATTGAATAGGTAGTTTCAAAGAAGGTGTGGGTAGATGCCATGGTGGAGGAGTATGACACCATCATGAAGAATGATGCTTGTGAGGTTGTGCCTAGACCTAGAGACAGATCTGTTATGTGCTCCAAGTGGGTATGTAAGGTGAAACATGCAGCTGATGGAAGTGTTGAGAAGTACAAGGCTATATTTGCGGCCAAAGGCTTCTCACCGATGGAGGGGATTCATTATGAGGATAGATTTTCCCCTATGGAATATACTCATCTATCAAGACCATACTTGCATTGGAAGCACAAATGGGGTGAAGGATCCACCAAATGGATGTTAAGACTGCCTTGATCAATGGAGTGGTTGAGGAAGAGATCTACATTGAGAATCCAGAGAGATTTGAGACCTTTAGCAGGGAGACATATGTGTGTAGGCTCAAGAGAGACCTCTATGGTCTCAAGGAGGAACCTCATGCTTGGTACACTCACATAGATTCATATGTCTGTGGATAGGGATTCACTAAGAGTGAAACATCTCTACTGCATTATGGTAGATGGTTGTCTACTCATATTAGTTATTTATGTGGGTGATTTGATACTCACAAGAGATGAGACGTTGATCCATTCTTGCAAGGAGGAACTTTCAAGAGAGTTTGGTATGAAGGATATGGATTTGATGCATTAATTCCTTGGCTTGGAGATGTGGCAGGGAAATGGAGAGATATTCGTTGGGCAGGGGAAGTACACCTCTGAAATCCTTCAAGGATTACACATGTAGGATTGCAAACCCATGGATACTCCTCTAAGTACTAGCTAGAGGAAAGAGGATGCTTCCACAGGAGAGGTAGTTGATGCAACTATCTATAGATAGTTGATAGGGTCATTGATGTACTTTGTGAACACAATGCCTGATGTTTTTTTTTTCATTTAATCAGCTTAGTTAGTTCATGGTTGAGCCTTCGAAGATTCACTAGAAAGAAACAAAAGATGTTCTTAGATACCTTAAAGGCACTGCATATTTTTGTTTATGGTAGAAGACGATAGATGGAGTGAAGTTCCAAGGCTTCAAAGATGTATATTGGGAAGGGAGTCCCTAAGATAGGAAGAGCACATTGGGAGCAATCTTCAGTGTTGGGTCAGAAATGGTTTCTTATAATAGCAGGAAAAAGATATTTGTAGCACTTAGCTCAGTAGAGGCCGAGTATATGCCTTCTAGTCAAGAAGCATGGTATTAGTCATGGATGGAGCCTACTTTGATCAACTTTGACAATCAAAGTTGCACAAAACTCTCTAAAAATATAATGTTTCATGATAGGTCCAAGCATATAGAAATCGGGTACCATCACCTAAGATATTGTTTGCAGAGGAGGATTTTTATATTATTGTACATTGCTATAGAGGACCAGGATGCAGACATATTAACAAAGGATTTGTCAAGAGGCAAGTTCAAGCTAAATAGGAGCAGGATTGAGGTTGTTAATAACCCTTTTCTTGCTAAGAGGGAGTGTTAAATTGTAGCAATAATAGGTTTCATTTGACTTATGCCTTAGTCAAATGGAGAAATTCGAATTTTTCACATCAGCAAGATGACTTGAGTTGCAGTTAGTAGGAGTGACATGGCCAAGTCACTTAGTTAAGTTAGTCAATTCAAGTTTGTGGAAAGAAGCAAAGTTGTGCATGAGTTGATTGCTAAGATCTAGAAATCTAGTGGGGTTATAGTTAGTGAAACTCAGTTATCTGAGATCTAGTCATGAATAGAGTCAGTATGAGTTAAGTTGAGTAGTTTTAAATGTTTTTAACTCACTAATCTCTCAGTTAACTAGTCAATTTACTAAAAATAACCTTAGTCATGCATGTAATTTGAATTTCCTAGTTGAGTGGAGGAAAAAGGCATCAATATAATTATTATTATATACTAGTTATTGTACAAAGCATGCATCTATCAGGTGATCCAATTTCCTCAGGAATCGTGAAAGGAAATAAGAGCTTCCTTTTCTTTAGGAGAAGGAATTGTGCAAGGAAATAGGAGGAAGTTAGAGGCCTATTTTGGCTAAGTGTTGGTAAGAGAAGGAAGGGCAGAAGATCAGTATTGTAGTGCAAGTTTGTCTTCAAGGATTGAAGTTGTCATTGTAATTGATCATTCTCTAATATCATGTAATACAAATAGAGGAGGGGTTTTCCCATTTGGGTTCCCCAGTAAAAATATTATGTTCATTTTGATTGAATGATTGCATGTGCTTCTATTGTATGTTTTCCTTTTCGTAGATTTAGTAGAAGAAATTTGTGTCTATTGATTTCAATCTAATTTCATTAGCAGTTGCAATTTTTGAGTTATTTCTACATTCCCCTCTTTCTTCCTATTCATTGGTCATCCAACTTTCCTGATTATTTTATATGTCATTTAAGTCAATCCCTAACTATAGTTATTTGTTTCTTCCAGATATCCTAATATATATCAGACCATGGGAGCCCAATTCTAGTCCCCTTATGGGACAAATTCATTTAATTTTATGGTTTTAAGTATCAATAATTTGAAGAGTACTTTAGGCACTTCACTTTTTCAAAACCTTGAATTTGTAAAACTATTTTTTGACTCTTGTAGAGAGCTCCCTTTTAGGAAAGTGATTCATTTGTGATCTTGAGAATTATTTTAACGTAGTATGAATCACATAGATGTTTTATTATTCCCTTTATGAATTAGATGAATGAAACCATTCTATAGATCCCTAAATACATGGACCATTGGTCCTTTATGTTTATCTATTTTTTTTCTTCAAGGACACATGCCTCACAATGATGAATGGAATGGACATGATCAATTAAAATTTGGATATATACCACACTTGGTCCACTCATATGTGCATGACATGAATGTATATTATTTCCTAAGACATTTGAATATCTAAGTGTGCATTCAAATAGGAGGACCACCTATAAAAATGTAGGGGGACTTGTATTCAGGTCCTAGGAGGTTCAATTTTTTCTTGACTGGAAAAAAAGTCAACACATTTTGTTGAGTCTCCTTTTTTATGCCTTTCATACCCCATGTTGTCCTTTATTTTTTACCAACTTTACCTTGAAACCCACTCACCACTTTCCTATCTTCTTCAAGAACATAAATTTTAGCATCCTTGTGTATCTATGAGGTAATTTATATTTAAAGCATGGTTTTTTTATTCCTTGTTAGTAGGAATGAAATAAGTGATTCTTTATACTCTCTAATTATTTGGATTGAATAAAATAGATCTTAAAACCTTTTTCCTGAGTTTATCTAGTACCAATCCTCATTAATCCGGTACATGTGCTCATCCGGTACAAATTGTGCTCGTCCGATACTAATTGTGGTTGTCCGATACCAACTATGCTCGTCTGATACCAACTGTACTTGTCCTGTACCAACTATGTTCATCTGGTACCTGTGTCCATCCTGCACTAAATGTGTTCATCTAGCACCAAACCTGATTGTTCAGCTTCAATGATTCAAATGATATGCCTTCGATGAGACCGAGGGAATTGATGGTCAGAGATTTACCTTTTTATGGAAAATTTAATATGTGATTCATCACTAATGCACTATGTGTCATGAGGATGAAGCTAAATGTGTAAAGAATGTGAAATATGTATTTTTGTAATGATTTGATTTGATCTTTTATAATTGAATGTAATGGAAATTTATCTATAAGAGAAGGCTCGTAAATGAGAGGAGTTAGCTAGTAAGAGACGGAGAGATAGTTAGCCAAAGTAAGACAGTAAGAGAGAGTTGTAACTAGTGGGAGACAGATTTTTAATTTTATTGTTATGTTGGAGACTTGATTTTGTAATATTTCTTTTGAAATCAATAATATGAGCAACAATTGATGAATTCAATGTGTTAGTGGATTCTTTAGTTCTGGTAATTCTTCCAGCTTTCCTTGGTAGCTCAACAAGGGCCCACCAAAGCCATCAAGGCAATTTTTTACTACAGTTAGTGTGAATTTGGTTTGGTTTATGTGTGAAACATGACTTAGAATTATAATTCAGTTTCAGAGTGTGGATATGATTCTAGTTTTGATTATATGCAAGTAATCTATTTTTCTGAGTGATAACTTATTGATTTTATGAATGAAAACTTATTTCTTAGGTTGTAAGTTTAAGTATTGATTTCTAATTTGAAAGAATAGGAAGATTTAAAGACAATGATCTCACCATTCACCTACATGTGTTGTTATGTGAAGACTCTTAGCATACTAAATATTTCTTGTGAAAGAATGTATGGCTTCCTTCAGAACTAGTTAGATTAGGAATGACTGTTTGTTTGATACTTGATTGCAGTAAGTTAATTGAAATGAGATGCTATAGGAAAACATAGTTGAATCTATCTTTTCATTTCATGAGCCTGTAAATGGAAATACTTATTCACTTGAGCAAGAACCTTTAGATTACATGCTTATTATGATTTTATTTCTGAGTTTTTCTTTCTTTTGAGATAGTTTTTGGAGAACCCATAGTAATATCCATATTCTGTCAACATTTCAAATCCCAACAGGGATCCATCATCAGGATAATTTCTGAATGTTGATAATAGAAGAGCTAAAATAGAGGTTAAATAGTTATGAGATTATTTCATTTAAGGATGAGATGAAGGTCGGCTTTCTTATTGTGTGAAGAATTTAGATAGAAATTTGTCTTGGTTTTGAATGCTTCTTATCTAAGCTATACTCATCAAAAAAATGAACTTATCTATTACCAGCACATATAGTGCATCAACTCCACTGAATATGACTCCCTCATTGATAATTTAATTTGTGGCAATATATCATTCATATAATTTCCCCAACATTTTTTGCGTCGTTACCGAGGAGCTGTAAATGGTAATAGGTAATGATTTGTTTTTTGATGGTTTTCGAGTGATATTGGGGACAACCTAAGGGAAAAGAGAATATGGTAATACATGAATGAAGAGCCACGCATCCACTATGGTGGGGTTGCTCCAAATTCTATTTGTCTCTAATTGATTCTCTAGTTTCTTTTTCACATGCATAGAATTAAAAGTAGGATCTAAAGCTTCATTTTTCTTTATTTTTCTTTGCAAGTGTGTTTTCCTTAAGATTGATTCATGGAAAGAAGAGAATCCTAACTTGTGTGAATAGATAACTTGGTCACAGTAGGATCCTAGTATCATGGTCATGCTTTGAGTACATGATCGGTTTGCTTGCATTTGTTTTAAGTGTTTTTTCTTCTTATTTATTTAGGATTTTTAATAAGAACTTCGTACACTAATCCATGTGCATGACATGTATTAGCAACCAGCAAAGAAGTATTCAAGAATGATCAAGAGTTTGGAAGAACTCTCTCAAATTCTAGCAGCAGCTGGGATATATGCTTCTCAAGAAGAACAAATCTTGACAGCAATCAAGAATTTATCTGCTTCTCCAGAAGTGATAGAAGAATAACAAATCCATGAATCATAGGAACATATCCACCCTTGCAATATTTTCAAAGAAACTAAAGAATCATGGACCACATCCATTGGAGAGAAACCATTAGAACCTGATATTGAAAAAACTTTGACATGCCTATCTACAAATCCTCTAAGCACACAAGAGGATAATCATCTAATGTTAGAAGATATGCATGACATAGTAAAGGAGGATATGATAAATGAGACAAATAAGAAGATAAACCAAAATCATTTTGATTTTGTTGAAAGTTGGTTTCAAGCAATTGTAAGGCCATACCAATCCTTCATTCTTCCTCACATCTTGACATCTTCATTAAAACACTTGGTTCTTCTTACTCATGTATGCAGTGAAGATTATATTCTAAACTTGAGTATGAATGAATTGTTATACTTGTTACGCACATGGTTACATTGGAAATATTCCTATAGTTGAGAGGGATTTATTTTTCTCAAGTATAATAGGATAATAAATAAGTAAATGTTGCATATAGTAGTTAGTATAGTTATAACATATAGTGAAACATCTTTCTCATTTGTTTTCAATAAGTAGGGAAGTTAACAACTAAAACATAATTAGTTGAAAATGGCATATCTATATTCCTACTGCATATTTTCGTTGGGTCTCTTTCAACGGCATATTGTTTTAATGAATATTTCCACACAGTCTTATTTCCAACTAAAACATGGTTCAACTATTATTTTTCTTTCCCACTTATTATTTATTTTCAGTTAGATACGTTTCTAGTTTTTATTTTTAATAAAGCAAGCTATGACCATTATGTTTGGAATAGGTAAAGTTAGAGATTATTGCATAGCAACATCATCTAGTATTTCATACCAATTGTTTAGTACCATGTTTCATCTAAGTATCAAGAGTTCTGGTACCAATTTTCTATTTTGCAAAAAAAAACATGATTTAAGGGTATTGTTCATTTGGGATGCTTAAATACTGGAAGAATTTTGTTAAAGTGGCAAAGAAATCTTCATCAGTGAAATGGAACACTTAGGGGAGTATTTGATAAAATAATTCCTTTTTCCCTAAGTTATTAAAAAGGATGCATTCATGATTTATCTATTTTAAGACCGCTATTTCACAAAGATGACATAAGCAATCATTTTCATAAAATTTGAATTAAAGGATAATTCCATACTATTCATAGTTTCTATTTCTGTTTTTGAATTTCACTTTTTATTCATATAGATTTCTGATTAACAACATAAAACAGTTGCTCAAAATATAGTTAGCAATGTATACAAAGGGGATTAAAACAAAGTTAAGAGGTCCATACAATGATACCGATGAAAAAGGAACTTAAATACTATAACCACAACACCAAAGCATGATCTCCAAGCATCTTTATTAAGCCTTGCAAGAGAATTAATGAAGTCTTTTTTCATAGTGGAACACTACTTTAAAAGAAAAAGCATACATGAAAACTATGATTAGTATGACTTTAGATGTCTTTGGGTTATTATTTGGTTAGCCTCTTCCATCTCACATTAAAAATGGCGCATCCATGCTATGTCCTTTGAGTACCTGTAGGTACCTTATGTGTTTAAGACATTATGCAGGTAATCTAAGTCACTTTCAAAGGTATCATTCTATGCCTTTAAGGGGCTTTCTGAAGCTGCTCCCCCATCTACCAATTTCAAAAGAAATGTTCATAAGCTAAACCTAAAATGGTAGGAAACATGGGACTAGATCCTTCAGTGTAAAATAGGTTTAAGAGGTTAACCGTCGAGGCTATGAATGCCTGCTGGAAGTTGGTACTGACCCGTGATACAACTAGGAAAACACATCAGGCTATGGATGATCACGGGCAATGGGGCATTCTGCCTAAATGAGTTTCAACCAAATCAAGATTTTTTCTACACATATGATGGTTACTCTTGTTGATCAGTGATTGTCATTGATTTCAACCCAAGCACCACCAGTTGTTGGGTGCAAAAAGGTGTCTTTTAAAACTCCTAATTGCCTCACATTAATTATCAACCTGGGTAAGTCTTCTTGTTCCAAGAGTGTACACAATATGTGCAAGCTATATATCCAGAGAGTAATGTTTTTTAAGTTGAACTATAAAACTTGATACAAGAGTAAAGGATGCATTTATAAAACTCAAGCTGCAATAGTTAACGGAAATATTACATCCAAGCATCAAGACTTAATCTTCAACTGAAATCATAATCAAATATGAAGCAAGCAATTAAATTGAAAATAGCATCAATCGAGAGCATAGTAGCATTAACCAATCTCTTTCAACTGATTCTATATGAATCACACTCTATCTCAATTAAGCAATTTGAATGGAAATGATGTCAATTGAGAGTTTAGTAGTATTAACCAATCTCTTTTAGTTGATTCTATACTAACCACACTCTTATCGTAATCAACCAAAAATCAATGTCTTAAATGATAATTAATTCAACCTGCAGCGAGCACAAATGAAATCAAATGGCAAAGTTGTGAAGTACACGAGATCAGAATAAAGGAAAGTAAACTAACTGCAATTTAAACTCACAGGAAATCAAAAGATATCAAACAGGGTAAACTTAGCAGAAAATGAAAAAACATCAAACCAATTAGACTCACGTGAATTAAAAAGATATAAGACAGAGGATATCATTTTGATTCGCTAGAGGTCAAGCCCTAGCTACTAGGGAATACTACTGAGCTACTTCAGAGAATACGAATGATCAACAACGTAGATTCTATATTAACCATTGAATTCAGTCCTCATTACAATATTGTCGTCCTTCAGAATAGCATTCTATATATTAAAATTACAATTGAGGTCCTAAGCGAAAAGCTAAATCTCTCCATTATCCTCTCTCCTCCTATCCTATCCTATCTTATCTCTAATAATCCATATCCCTCTTTGATCTCTATTCTCATTTAAATACACAGAGAGCATAGAGAAGTTACAACAGAGATGATTACAAAATGATTCTCATAACAAAATTGGATTGTTCACAACACATTGATCAACAAGATCATATCTAATATCTGTCCATCAACATTCAACAGGAACGAGTCGAATTTGGTATTGCAACTGAGATAATTTGGAAAACGGCCTTAACAGCGAATCTAAGAAAATCGTCTTTAGAGAACCTTCCGTTTCTCTTAATACAGACCGAATTTGGGAAAAATGCTCATTTCAAAACTAATTCGGTCCATTCTGGACAAAACCATGTTTTGGATTTTCCAGATTCTTCTCCATTTGCCTGAAACATCCAATGCAAAATTGTCACTTCTTATTCCAGCAAATTTCTGAGTTGGAATATTTAATGATGAGCTGGAGATCAAATATGCAATCTGGAAAATATCTTGGAGGCTAAAATGGTGAGTGATGTTACAAAAAAAATATTAATAAACCATCATTGGCAAAATCATGCATAATAATCATTAATTTATTAAAAATAAAGGAGAAGAAATAATTTTTATCCATAAGAGCATAAATAATTATAAAATGGAATTATATGATAAATCATGATAAATGGTGTGATAAAGAAGGGTAGAAATGGATGAAATATGTGTTAAAAAGTGATAATAATAATGACATTAGCGGCCCAACACCAAGGGATACCCTAATATTGCATGGGAATTTTGACTTAAAAACATACTCTATTCTAAGTCAAGGATCTTCTAGCTGGATTCTACTCGTCGATATGTTTCCATTGATATATGGAACGCCACGTAATTCTTCACGGTTTGAGAGATATTCGTGTTTGAAGTTAGTAACCCCAGTTAGTGGGCTAAAACCCTATGGGGTTGTGGCATGGAATTCATAATTGGTTGTGGTCATTGAAGAGTCAATAATTAATAATAATAATAAATTCTCCTAATATCCCTCCAACGTTCACTTGTTGAGGACCCTCTCAACTGAAGACATTCATATAAATAGTGACCCTCATACCCTCCTCTAGTAGAGATTTTGTGGCTTCAAACAGGTCATCATGGAATTTATGCTATAACTTTGCTTTTGTGAAGTGTAAGAAGCTAAAATTAAAACCCATTTGAGCCAAAATCTGGATGAACCTTGTGACCCACTTTTAGATCTTGGTTCGCTATATTTTCGGATATATAATCTGTGGAAGTTAGGGTTTTTGCAAGCTCCTGAATTCCATGTCAAACAAGCGACGTTGGGAAAATCGTCATAACTTTCTCTATGAGCATTGGATTCAAATTTTGTAAATTGTGACACAAATAAGATGGACTTTAGTTTATTGGATATTGTTTTCAAGGCCGAATGTTGCAACAGTGACACATGGCACTTCATACAAGTTCACTCTACTAAACCAGTCTATAATCAGGTCATCGTGGGATATTGGACATAACTCTTTCTTGAAGAATACAATATTGATCAGACCTATGGGGTTAGAAATAGGACTCAGAGGGATACCACAAAATGAAATTTTAGACCTTGTAGATCCAAAATTACATAGATACAATAGATTCAATACTAAGCTCCTAGAAGGAAAGAAAAAGCATGCATTCAAGGATCACAGCAACAAGGACCACACATCAACGGTCAAGGGTAAGTCTCCTATAGCAAGGTATGTATGATTAGTGTTTACATTTGAATTTTGAGTATCATCTCTGACATATGTTTTTGCAGGACAACGTAAGTATATACAGGGTCTCAGTTATATCTCTATGTCTCTATATGTCACAGTTAGTTTTGATACCACATTCTAGATGTCCTATTCTTGATACTACACATTTGATGCTACATATTCTTGATGTCACACCAAGTCTGCCAAATCTCTAAGATGTTGTAAGTTCATGTTACTTGTCTTATCATAGTTGATAGAATGGTATTTATTGTTGTACTTAGAACTTGGTCCATCACAATTCTAGGGTCTATCATCAGTTTTTATTGTTAGGTCGGTTTTTGATATAGTCTTGTAATGAGTCTAGGCCTATATCAAGAGTGGGAGTCTTTGTCTACTGCTGAAACAAGTCAAAAACAAAAGTGACAAGCACAATTCAAGTATGCATTGTAATTTTAATTTGTATTTATTCATTATAATGCACTTACTTGTGTTTTGTAGGAAGAGGTAAGTTGAAGGGTATTTTATTTTGTTTTGGGATTGGTTTCACAATGAAAATTTTGCATGCAGGTAGAAGAAGATTCAAGTACAACATCAAGTAAGAATTCAAGAACAGCAATATCAAATCAAAGGAAGCATTGCAGCGGGACATCCTTGAAGACATGATATCCATTCAGATATTGTAAAGTATTGTTAATGCCAAGATTCATCATTGTAAAGCTATAAAAGAGTCATAATTGTAAAAGAGTCATTTGTAAAAGAGTCATCATTGTAAAGTTGTAAAAGAGTCATCATTGTAAAGGTTGTAAATGAGTCATTTGTGAAAGAGTCATTATGCCTAGAGCCGAAGAGGCAGTGTTGGGAGGTATCGGTGTCACCATTGGGATGATGTCATGATTGCATTGCAAGTCATAGATTGATTGGGTATTTTTTCAAGTACACGAAAATCATTTTACATCTTATTGTATTGTGGAATTTTTTTCCTAGTTTGGGAATCCACGGTCTTGTCTTATTTCATTCATTGTAGGGTGGCAAGGAGGTGCTAGGAAGGTATATGAAGTCACCTACAGGTAGGGGCATGTGAAAACTTTAGGGTGGTAGAGTGATGCTAGGGAAATTTATGGATCGCTAGGGTGTTGGGGCATCCATTCAATTGATTACTAAAGAAATCAGGATGTTGGGGCATCCTTCTAGTGGGAGTTGGAGAAGAATGCTTATATAATTCTGGGAAGTTGTTTCTTTCATTTCAGTTGGAGCTAAAGATTAAAGAATTTATTGGAAAATTGTTCGATGGTTTTTTCCCCGGAGGAGGTTTTCCACCTCAAATTCCTATTTCTACTGTGCTATTTTATTTATTGTTATTACTGCATAAACATTAATAATAATTTAAGATTAACTAATGCTCTAAAAATATTTAAAAGTGCTAATTGCTAA